>JAMSGM010000009.1:0-207329 GCA_030462875.1 Grigorovia humatica
GCTTTATATATAAATTTCAATTTGTTTCAGAATGAATCAAATGAAAATCTTTCCTCGAATAAAAATTATAACTGATGTCATAAGAGGAAATGATAATAAAAAGAAAATCATATAAGTAAAAGATTTTCTTTTACATTGAAAATAAGTATTAACAAACACATCCTACGCAATTATTGTACTTTCATACAAACATTTATACGTTATATGTCTGTTTTACGACGTGTATTGTTTTTTCACAACTAATATAGAATATTCTAGACTTGTGGAACACTATAATTTCTTATCCAACGATGATAAGTTGCATTCTTTATTAGTCAGTCATAGAAGTTGCTAGAACAATCTATGACTGACTAATAAAGAATGTAACTGTTGGAATATATGAGTAAATTGATACTATCCAGTGTCAATCATATATTTTATGAATTGTTTTATAAAGAGATATTTTTCTTTTAACCGGATTTTGTGAAAAATCCGCGATGACTTCAAAAAATGAAAAATATTTTCGTCTTTTATATATTACATTTTATACACATTTTAAGACAGCAAGTTCCATTTATAATTCTAAGATGAGTAAACTCAACCAGGAATCTGGTAGCTTCCACTAGTAACTTATCATTGATGAATAAGAAATGATAGTGTTCCAAAAGTCTAGAATATTCGATCTTAGTAATTCTTCAGCTACAAAGCTGTTTCGAATTAATATAAAAGCTGCAATTATTTAGTTAATCAATTTATATAATTTGTCTCTTTTGGAAAAAAGGACAAGAAGTATTATATATATTTTAAACCTGATTCTGATTCTGATATAAGAGATCTTATTAGTTCAAAGATCCGTCTGAATAAGCTATTTCCTAAGATATTCCTGATTTGCGCTTCCACTGCTAGATTACGCTATACAACATTACTTGTTATAATTGAAGATTGAGTCTAAGCCTTCAAGCTGTCACATGGTCTAAAATTAGTTGAGTCAATTTTAATTGAAGCTTAGTCACGATCAAATTAGTGACTGTTCCGGTCGATACAACCATACTCCACAACAATGATCGTTACACTACCTCGTCGTTATTAGTCTGACAAGTCTCTTACCGTATTTGTAAATTAGTTATCCAAATTGTCATCGAAAATTTGTGACGCAACATGAAAAGTTTTCATGAGAATAATTATTATATAAAGAGCTCTAATTTTCAATTGAAATTAGAATTCGAGTTCGAGTTTTTATATTTTATTATATATTTTGTTTTATAAGAAAACATCTAGAATTTGAATAATAACATCGCCATTGCCTTGGTTCATTTTATTATTAGTTTCACCCTAAATCTTGTATTAAGATATTATAAGTTAATTTACATTACAACATTACTTAAAGTATTTATTTGCTTATTTGTTAGCTAGTCATTAATTACTTAAAGTAATACCTTCTTATTAACTTGTAGTTCAATCTAATGACATATCCTTATCGTTGATTATTTGATATGTACTATAGATGATATTCTATATTTTAGGGTAGAATAATAGTCAATATAATATTGATATGTGTTTAGATTGGTCTATATTATTAAATGAACCGTTTTTCTTAATGAAAAGTATTTAATCAATATACTTGATTTGCTTTTTATTTTTGTTACAAATTCTTTTATTTTAGTCACGTAAGTTTGATGGTTATTTTAGTCTGATCACTTGAATTTGATGCTTATATTCATTATGCCCAAATAGTAAACAAGCTACAGTACAGGTCAAAGTGAATACAAAAATAGCAACAATGTTATTTTAGAAACAGAAAACAAGTAGCTATGGCTGTTATACTAAATCAGAGCATACTGAAATGTAGCAATATCAACTTCATCTCTAATTAAACTATTATGGCCGCTTATATGATAAATTATTTAGTTTGAATATACCCACTGTTCGGATTTATTCAACAGAACAAAAACTAATGAAACCATCTGCTCTCCAAGTTAGGAACCTCTTTCCTGAAAATAAGGTGATGGTATTAAGATTTTTTTTTTATGCTTTTTGCAAATATATTGAGTAATATTGCAAGACAAGAGACAATCCACTGAGGCTCTTTCAGCCTATAGATAACAATGGCTACTTTTCTTCCTTTTTCTTAGCATCGAGTACACTTGAATTCATTTTGGTGGTTTTTACTAGGGAGGATAGAAATCAATCAGAGCACAACTTTTCTTTAATGGATTTTCACTCAGAAATGGTTTATCTTTTTGGTGCAGCTTGCAGACAAAGCTTTGGAATTACCTACAGGCTTTTTTTTATAATACAAGGGGTAATACAGTTTTTTGTTCGAATGACCTGATATCCATCTGTATTTATATATGTAAACCTTTTTCCTGTTTTAGTTACTTATCTTTGTTTCAATATTTCACTCAAATAGTTAGTTCAATATAGCAAATAAAATAAGGATATCTTAGGTACTAAAAATTGAACTCAACACTGGTCTGCGTTGCTTTGAAATTATTCAAAATTAACCGTGTCATTCACCATACCCATATCTGTTAGTTTTTATTATGACAAAAAGTTCAGAACTGCCACTTTCATGAAATCTAAAAAATAAGAAGCTTCCTGAAGAAGTTCTCTTCAAATTTCTAATCATCTTACATACAATCAACATGCTAATAGAGGTGCATTGAATTTCAAATGAACTATTTTTATGTGAAGGAATGTCTGTCCTTTTGGCAAGGATACTATGTCGGATCCCTTTGAATATTTAAATATTTCTGCAACCGCATCTTGGAAAGATTAGTTTTGATGAGCAAAAACATGCCAAGTGTAACTACGTCAAGATAACATGAATTTATCACCCAGAACAATAACTTGAATGAATTTTTTGTTCCTGAAAAACTTTAGGATGAGAGAATAGTCACAAAGTCAAAAGGACAAATCTATCGTGACAGTATCATATATATTGTCCAAAATAACCAACGCAAAATGCATGAACAATTAAATTAAATTTGTATCAAAAAGTTGTTGTGCACACAATGGTTGCTCAAAGAAAATATTGTTTCTTGAAACTTCTATAATATCAGTCCCATCTTTATCCTAATCTCCTTTGAACTTTGAACCCTTTAATCAGCTCGTTTTGTAAGCACTTACATAGATGTCGTAAATACTTAAGGGAAGTTAACCTTACTAACTGTTCCCAAGTTATGGATAAATATAATTATGCTAGTGTATTTATTATGTTATATAATTTTTATTAGTCCGATAAAAATTAAGGTTAAAGGCATATTAACATTTATTATGTTAATGTATATATACATATAATAGTAAAAATAATTATTTATAATAATCATAGATAGACGTATAATATATATATTAGGAAGTGTGCTTTGACAATGTATCCGTAAAGTTTCACAGTGAACTAGCAGCTTCTAACAAATCTAATTTCTCAAGATGATTGAGTTTGTTAGGTATGACAGAGATTCCATTGTCCGGTTTCCAGGTGTTTCCAATTTCAAAAAAAAATCATTTAGTTTTTCCTTCAGAAAACGATGTAGCGAAAAGACATTTAGGATTTTCACGATTGGGATCAAATCAGGTTGACATTCTTGATGTGGCATTCTTTTCCTCTGCCAAGAGCTTCACAGGCTGGTTGCAAAAGTGCCTCTTCACAACCACTTTCAAATAGAACTTGAGAAAATTTGCCATCGACAAATTTTAATCGATCCCGGTTGGGGATGGGAGGTTTTCTCTTATGTAATTTAGGGTTAAATGCATTTCTTTGAAATAACTATGCACTTTTAGCATAATTGTAAGGAAAGAGGGGAGGAAATTTGGTGTTTTCTGGTTTTTAAAACGCCTAGAGTCTAGATATGTCATGTAACATTTGCTTGAAACCAAATTACAATCATATACTACCCTTATTTTATATAATGCAAGCTTGTAATTAGATAGTATTTTTAATGATGTTAAGGGAGCTAAGGATAGAGCTTCCTAGGCAAGAGTAGAAACCCAACCCACTCCTATGCAAGGAATTGACATTGGAGTTCCTGCTTTGGATTGTGAAGTACTTAGACAGTATTGTGTCATTCGACATAGTTTATAATTTGTTGTTCTAAAATCAAGTTTACAAAAGAAAACATTAAATGGAATCAACAAATAGTTTCTTAAACGACTACTCCCCTTGCACTATTTCGGAAATCAAGCAGCGTGCACTTCAAGAAAGACAGTGCAACCATAAACAAGACACGCCTTCTTCCAGTGTCCAATTTTTGTTGAAGCCTCTTAGCTTCGACATGGCTATGCAGTCTTCCTCGTAAGTACCTGCTCGTACAAAATGACTCAAAACGTTTTCATAAAACGCTTTCAACAAATTTGGCTAAGATAGCCGCGACCATCAAATAAGCAGCCAAATACAGGGGTTCATTTCAGAAGCATTCCCCACATTTTTTTACCCAAGTTTAGGCGATTTCATATAAATTCATCAAGGCATTTTCTTACTTTATATTCTACAGTCGCATCAACGGCAAGTATCAAAATAATTACATAAAAAATCATAAACGAAATCACACGCTAAGAATTACAACTATGAACAGCATAGACGAAACTAAAGTACCATCTTACTATTACTACATTGATCCTAGTACTGTATACTTACCGCAGCAACCTAATCCTATCGACGATTTAATTTCTATATATGGTTTAGAAGATATATCAAAACAAGTGGCTAGAACAAATGCAGACGGTTCCAAAGCAGTTAAACTTAGAAAATCATATAAGAATCAAATATCTGACCTATCTGGAAAGTTTAATGTAATACCAACCCGTGAAAATGGTAAAGGGGGTGAAATGGTACATATTTTGTTCCAAGAAAATCCTGATATGATGAATCAGGTACGTAGAACGCCTGACATGAGTAATGAGCAATGGAGAGATCAGATGATCAATCGTGATTCTAATTTATTTAATGGTGAAAACGGTAGTGGCATTAATTGGTCACTTTGTTCAAATGTCTTAAATCAGTTTGAAAGATCATATCCAACAGAGTTTCAAAATCAAAACAATTTCCAGGTTGATGATTTAGCATTTGACTTGGATGGTAGTGGGAAAAGTAATAGTAGTGCTGGTCGCAAGAGAAAGATTAGATCAAATGCTTCGAGTAGTATTGCCACACCAACAAATGACTTACCAGAAGAGTTGAAGAGAAGAAGATTAGAATTGTAATTCAATTCAGTACTTGTCATCAAAAAAAAAAGCGTCTTGTAGTATCCAGCATTCAAGATTGGGCCAATAAATGGGGCAGTTCTTATTTGTGGGTCCCATTGCAATTATACTCGGACTTCGTTTCTGACTACCTACATGACTTGAAGTATCTTATATTTTCTTTTACTTTTGAAATCCAAGCTTCCTCAGGTTTAGCGAGTACGGGACCTCTGTTCAAGTACAGTAAGTAGGAATGTATAATTATGGTGAGAAAGATTTAGAATTTGAATTTACCCATTCATAGTTTCGAGGTCAAACTAGCATAAAATTCAGAACAAGATAAAGAATAAAGCACAATAATCATCTTTTGGGGACAATCTACTTCTTTATCAGGGCCCACATCGCATTAAAGAATCAGAAACCATACAGCAACGCGGTTGATTCTATGACAGGGATAATACTACGCATATCATGAATGAATTAAGGTAATATATAGATGTATATATATATATGAAAAAAGATGATACAATCATCATATTCATAAACTCGAAATCGGTTTGCAAAGTAAGTCACTACAATTTTCAAAAAAAGGATTGGCTTGAAAAGGGTGGTTTTCAGCCATCTGATCATGCAGACAGGATGAATTATTTTAGGAAAATATGTGGTCCTTACATGTGGTCCTCAATTAAAAACCTTATCTTTACCTAATGGAAGACAATAGGCATTCTTGCACACCATGAACTAAACGGGAAATGAATCTATTCCAAGAGAAGGCTATGTCAGAAAAGAAATGCATGTGGCCAACAGTTGGTAGTTGAGCTTCTAATAATAAGAGCTCGGGAAAGGGATTTTTGGAATCATTTTACTTTGAGTGCATTGCTGAGAAAGCCACGTACGAATTTGTGTTTGATGGGGACCGTTGAGGTCGAAGTGGTACTTGGACAACAACCAATTTATTGCCCTTTCAGATCAAATTACATAACAGAAAAAGGAGGACAGATCTTAAATCGCGCCAGACGGCGGCAGACGCCAAAAAAAGTAAATAAAAGAAAGTTGCCAAACTTTCCGGTCGAAAACGCAGAAAACACGTTAGCCCCGGTTACCCGTCTGGGCCATGTCTGAAAAGCGTATGGGGCCATCGAAATTTCTACCGTGAGAAATGCCGCACGGAGCAGCTCGTGCCTTGACGCACTCACGTGGTTTCGGAACTTCAGCACAACCAAAACGGCAACCCAAGATTGGCGTGAAATCTTTTTATGCAAATATTTTATTTTTTCCTGCTTCATTGAGTTTTCGCTCGAGTTCAAAAAAGATTTAGCTGAGAAGCATTTACAACATCTGAAATTTACTTTGAATTGAATAAAACATTCGCTTTTCTCGACATTGTCAGCGTCCATTGAGCTATAAGCAATATATTAAACTCTATTTACAGAATTGATCCTAAGGAACTAAATCAATCCCCAGGAAGAACAACATTCAAAATTTAGAATATACTACAACACCTTTTTATTTTTTTCATTTCAACCACCAGGAAACATCATAAAAGTTAACAACAAATTATGATATAAGATGACGAATCAACTCCTTTTTCTACTTCTATCATATGCTGTCTTGAATATTTCAACAGTTCAAGCTCAGGACTCTCAATCCCAAATCATTTCAATTGATAATAATAGAAGTAATAGTAATGATATTAACACCAACACGGACAACGACAACAACGACAACAACAATAATAATAATAATAACAATAATAACAATAATAACAATAATGACAGTACTTTTGCGGCAGCAACCACAGACACTTTGAAATTTCCAACTGATGATCATCAGGAAACAGCAAGCCCAACAAGTGCATTCCATCCTTCTCCAAGTGACGCATCTCTTAAGCAATCTCAAACTCAAGGAACGAAGGAACAAATTCTAAATTCATATTCAACAACAATGCAAAACTCAGTTAATCAACCTGCATCATCAACGTCAATAGAAATATCAAATCGAAATTCAATACTTTCTTCATCACAGTCATCAATCTTTTCTCAAATCATAATACCTGCGGAAACATCAACCACTTCGGTCATCGATAATATTATTAATATTATCAAGTCCTCAAAAATAACCGTCACTTCAGGTTCAACTTTCTCAGATGATAATACGGTAACTAACATCCAAAATTCAATAAATCAAGATAGCGCTTCTCTTACAGTTGCATCATCAAAACCTGTTATAACATTTTCACAAGCAACAAAGCAATCAGAATGGTTTTCAACTCTTTCATTACCGAAAGAAGCTCATTCTGACTTACATTCATCCACTATCCCTGCTCAATCGATAACAGACAATGATTTCATTACGATCTCTTCCAGTACTACAGCGCATGATGGTGATCTCTCAATATCCTTACCGGAATCATCAAAAAGACTACTTGGTTCCTCTTTGATTTTGACATCCTCCGATTTTTCCAGCATGATAATAAAAACAGATAGTAAGCAAACTGAAACTACTTCAACTAATCCAACAAGTAAACCATTGTTTCAACAAAAATCATCTAAATCATCAGATACCATTAGTTTTACACAAATAGCTAGTACAACCTTGACAATCTCTCCTCAAGGAACAACATATACAACTTTCTCAGTTAATACAGTTGCTGAACCAAATAATTCAACTTTACAATTTGCATCGCCAACAATTGCTGTAGTTCCCATTACTCCAAGTACTATTTCTTCAACAATTTCTTCGACTGCATCTCCGGTGAGCACTTTCACTATTGCATCTGAAGACAATACAAATAATTATAATAATAATAATAATGATAATAATAATAATGGTAATAATAATGATGATACCAATAATATGAATAATGAGGGGTCAGATAATAATCCTTCTGATGGAAATGATGGAAACGTTATGAGTGTAGAATCCATTATAAGTTCGACAATAACTGTTTTGACTACAACTAGTGCTGATTTACAAGTAAGTGTAATTGTCCCGCCAACCACCGATTTTCCACTCTCTCAAGCAGCAAGCACCGTAGATACCGATACTATTGCTATTCCAATATCTACAACTCCAAGTGGATTTAGTGCTATACGTTTAACTGAGGATAGTCCAGAAACGAATACTGTAATTAGTCAACCTGATCAAACAACTAACCTTTACCTAACTACCACTGCTTCTAATATCGAAGTTCCTAATACTTCAACCTCAGCGAATATTATTTTACCACCAACTGTTATTTCAGTAGCACCTGAAAAAAATACTCTTATCGCTTCTCAATTGCTAAGCAGTAATCCAATTTTACCATCAACTACATCTTCTGTCACCCCGGGAATCATTCTTCCTCCTATAATATCATCCCAAACTTTAGCTGTACAAACAATTGGCATTGTTACTACACCAGCTATTTCCCCAACTTTATCACCAATTAGTTTACAATTATCAGCAACTTCTGTTGGCTTGTCCTCACTTTTAACTACTAATAATATACCATCTATGATTATTCCACCTGCACAAGTTGTTGCCATTTCTACGAGTAAAAGTTCTGAACCTTCCATATTGTCTACTAAGCCAATTTATCCACCTTCTGTTAGTGTTTCAGCTCCTGTACTTTCTTCCAAGATTAACTTGCTTGCTTCAGAAGTACCACTGTCCTCCCAACACCCTTTTACAACTGAAAGTTCACAGCTATTTCCAACTAATGTTGTTGATCAAGATAAAACTACTGCTATTTCTAATACTGTCAGCTCACAAGTTTTAGGTCTAAAAATTTCAAAACCTGATGATGTTTTCAATCCAGGAGCACTTTCCACTATCAAATCCTTATATTCAATTAGTACAGCTGCTAGTGTACCTACCATCTCTCAGATTGTAAGCGCCCAAAAACCTGAAGCATCCAACGCTGAAGCTTCCAAACCCGTTAATCCAACTGCTACTTTTCTTAGTAGCTATAAAGCTGGTGTTTCTTCGAATATTATTGTGCCTCCTTCTCTCACCAATGCAGCCTCAACATTTCAAAGCTCAAAACTCTTTTCAGGTATAACATCTGGTCGTTCTAGGACTGATGTTTCTAAACTATTAGAGTCACAGCATGTGGATCATTTTATATCAAAGTCTGATATACCTACCTCATTGATTTCACCTTCACCACAACCTAAGCAATCAGATGATACCTCAAAGAATGAAGTTTTGTCAACTATTACCCCTCTCTCTGGAAATTATGCTAATGCCATTTCGACTAAATCACAAAGTAATGTCCATAATTTGTTAATCTCTTCAGAAGCTATTGTTAGTGGTTTAATTCATAGCACTTATTCTCAATTCATAATGGAAGATAAGAAATCAACACTTAACTCAAAGACGAGTATTTTAAATGCAGTTTCTTCAAATTTTCATGACACTACTTATACTGGAAAGCCCATCTCCACTAATTTACCTGTATCTACAGTCAGGGAAGGAACGATGTCGCAAAACGGTAGTGGCGTCTCCAAAATTGTCAAGACAGTTTCAGCTGTCCAAATGCCCAGTTTCACAACAACTCAAGTTACTACTTTCAAACCAGGATTTATTGAATCGGGAATTAGCTCAGTTATTCATGTTTCCAATAAAAAGCCAAATTCAAATAATAATGCTGGACATACAACCCAAGCTAATTCTAATGAAAAAATCGATTTTTCTGCTGCTCAAGTATCGAGCCTGAGTTGGTTACCTACCACGATCATTCTTGAAAGTCAAACCGCTTCTAGAACTGCACTAAATACTGAAGCAATAGCGACTATGCCTGCTGCAATTGAACCAGAAAATGTAGTCCAATCAAAAAAAGATAATGTCTTACTGACTTTGGGATTCAAACAAAAACTTCATTATACATTCTTAGTTGATACCCCATTAGCTGTTGCTCAGGTGTTCAACTTTTTACCATTTATTTTGGCATATCCATTTATGTTAATCGATAACAATCAATTGGTAGTAGATTCTACTCAGTTTAATGGAACAACTATTTTGCAAAAAAGAACTGTTGATTTGGACTATGAATGGTATACTTCTTATACGTCATTAGCCAATAAAGTAATTGCATCTCCGACTAGTTCAAGTTTGGCACAAACAACACTTGCTTCAACGGACATAGATAATGTGAAATATCGCATAACTTCGAATGACGTTCAAGTCAAGCAAATCGTTCCATATGTGACCCACAACTATAATTATATTGTCTCAATTGCAGAGATTTATTTTCCTGAACGTTATGTTGATGATTTACAAGCTTTCATTAAAGAAGCCAATTCTTCATTGTATAAGAATCCCAATTCAGCTTTTCATGAATTAGCAAGTTTGATAGACCGCGACATTTCTTTACAATATTTGTTTCAGGAAGCAAGTGTGCAAGAAGAGCAGTCATCGAATAATGGCGGTTCACCTGACACAGATCAAGCTTCTTCCCCTGGAAGTGCTCAAAATAAAATTAGTAATGATCTAAATCTAGACAGCGGTTCTATGGATTATATTGAAGCTACCACGCTAATTTCAACATGGTCTTTCCGCGGGAAAACTGCAGCTTTCATTGTTATTTTGGTTCTTGCTTCATTTATTGGAATCGGTACTTCCATGACTCTTTTCTACAAATTGCATAAAGCTCTCCTAAAAGGTGGCATTGATTTAGATAGATTGGATTCTGTGAGAATAATAAAAGCATACCAATCGAATCCATTCAAGGCTTCCCCATCCCTGAATTCTAGCAGGGATTCCAAGAAGTATTCTGATGAGAAGTTTTCCACCAAAAGTTATGACAGTGACCCACTTTCTAGTAGTAAATCCAATTCATATTATAATCCAAACTTGGATATCCGCTATGAAATTGATACAAATGGTGACTTTTATTACACGAAGAATGAGAAACATGATGACAGGAGTACTATCAGTGCCCTCAGTTCAAGTCCAAAACATGAAAAATTTGAGCGTGACAAATCCGTATTACTTCCTCGAAAGTTAAATGAATCTGTTATTCCTCCAGAAGATGATGGTGTCCAAATCACTTATGATGACCTTTTCGAGAGTCCTCGACTATCTGAAGACGAAGAAAAACAATCAAGTCCTAATAACCCATTCCTTGATAACTCAGAGGAATCCAATGAGCCTACAACAGTCTTCAGCGATAATCCTGACAAGGACTACTTGGAAAGTGCTTCGGATTCAAGCGTAGAAAAAGAAAGTCAGCTTTTCTTAGATTCTTTATTAGCAGCTGCAGCCGACGGAAATATGAACGGATACGAAGATGTCGACATACAAAGTGATGAACTTGATGATGATAACGTTGACGACTTGGTCATTGGCGATTTTGATGAATTAGATGAAGAGTTTTACAAGCGATTATCTGCCATGATTAATACGGGCTCCAAAAGGCAGACTAGAAGACTGGAGCGGAAAAACAAATTGATGCAATTGCATATTGAAAGTAAGAAAGCTGCTAGCAAAACACCTTGAAGTAACAACATGTACACTAGAACCAAACTTGATATTTTCAAGTTTGTACAACTTTAATTAATAAGATACCCCTACTATATAATATTCCAAACATATATAACTTGTACTGTAAATTTAAATGAAAAGCATTTCACGATATTTTTTTCCATGTGAAATTTCGAAATTCAGCTTAGGCTATGTGAATAAGAGTCTGGAATTGCTGGAAAAGAAAGGTAAAGCAGGTTTCAAAGAGCATGTAATGACATCAGTATCTGTTGAATCTTCTACTCTTGCTAACCAGGAATCCAAAGATGCCGATTTAGCAAAGAAAAGGCCGAAATGGAGAAGAAATTATAAAGCTTGTCTAAATTGTAGGTTGAGAAAAGTAAAATGTGATTTGGGTCCCATCGATGATCCACATCCACCACCATGTGTCAGGTGCAGGAGAGAACAAAGAGAATGTCTTTTCACTACAAAAGTGAATGGTAATAAAAAAATTGTGTCAGAAGCAATAGTTTTGAATGATGAACTAGAAGCTGGTTTACAAAAGCAAAAAGAAAGAAAGAAAAATATGGGCAATAGTTCTGGAGAGCCCGAGTCTAGCATTTATAAACAAAAACTAAGCAAAACAGACAACTTCAAAGTTAAGCTTCCTTCTCAAGAAAATGATAGCAGGTGGAGATTAGAATTAACATCTATGCAAAATACCCTACAGTTTCTCGCAAAGGCAGCAGGTTCAGTGTCTCGGAAGAAAGCAGCAGTCATGAATAATGTAGCAGTAAATCATATAAGTTCCGCTCAAAGTACTCCGGATTGTAGCCCTACACCCACAGTCAGCATTAGCAAAGAAACTGCGATTTTGGATCTTTCAGATGAAAATATTTTTGCGCCACTCTTGAAACCAAAAGGTCCGCAAAGGGCAACTGCATCATTGATTGAAAAATTAGGCAATGTTAGACCAAAGCCTACTAAAAAGCTGACTGATTTTGAATATATCGGAAATGGGAAATTGCTTACTGAACAGGAAGCTATTGAGTTTATTGACTTGTTTTTTTCCACAATGCATCCATTTTTCCCTCATATTCCCTTGCAGCTGCAGGATCCAGCAGAATTAACTCAATATCCTATTTTATTATGTGCTATTTTAACTATCTCTACAAGATATCATACATTTACAGAATTTGGAGGTTTCAACGGTGAAGATAACAAAAGGAACATTTCTGTCCACGAAAGATTATGGGACTTTTGCCAAAAACTGATATCTCAGACAATTTGGGCCGAAGCTAGTACTAGGTCAATTGGCACTATCTTTGCATTTATAATTTTCACTGAATGGAATCCAAGACAAATTCATTGGAAGAGAAACGATTATGCAAACTCTGAGAGAGAAATGTTAGTTAGATCTACTGACGAAGATGAAGAATTAAGAGGGATTGCAGCAATTAGAAGAAGTGATAGAATGGCATGGATGTTTACAGGTAGTGCCATTAGGTTGGCCCAAGATATGGGATTTATTGAGACCAGTACCAAGGTTTTTGTTTCTGCACATATGTCCGATGCTTTTGCATCGATGAATATGAATCAAAAATCTGTGTTGGCAGAAAGTTTCAGTGAAATTAGTTTCAAAAATAGTAAATATAGGAGTACAAAATTTGAAGAAAATGATAAAGTCCAAGCCGACATTGGTAACGAACAATTTTACCTGGAAAAAATTTTAAGTAACGATGAGAGTAAAGAAAGATGGACCAAAGTTTTGCAAAATATCCAAGAGGATAGCGAGAAACATGAAGGTGGTTTGACGGATCTAGAAAGAGAGTTTTTAAATGATGAGTATCTTCTTTACTATTATAAAAATAATGATGAGGTTGTGCATCAGCAGCAGCATAAAACGTTACCATTTCCTTTAAGATTTTCTTTTGCACAGAGGGCAAAGATCGAATTAATTAGAATTATCTTAATTGGTTATGATACTATTTACTATGAAAAAGGAGGCAGAAAATTGGCGTCTGATGATCAAGTTCATAATTTGGCAGTTTTAAGTATACTTTCACCATTAATTGAAGGTTGGTATGATACGTATAGAGATTTATTAAAGAGTGTACCCATTGTAGAATATAGCCCAAATCAAAGGAAAAATAAAAGGAAGGTAAGTGCCTTGGCTAAACAAGTGACCAGGGAAAGTATATTATGTGACTATAGATATTGTCAATTATATATCTATTCATTAGCATTGCAAGTTGATTCTAAAATTCAGAAACTGCGAGTAAATGAAATAAGCAGAAGTGCAAAATATGTGGAATTGGCCTATAATGCGGCCAAAGAGATTATTTATTCAGCAGAGCGTGTTCATCAATTTAAGTTACTAAAATACATGCCAGTTAGATGGGTAATGAGGATTGTTAGAGCAGTATCCTTTTTGGTGAAATGCTACTTGATGTTGACGAAGACAAGTAGTTCAAGTAACGCTGAAGCAAGGTCAATATTAACTTTGTGTTGCATATCTTTAGAAGAGACTATAAGGGTTATTAAATTAGCTGCTATTACATTAAAATATGCTACTCCTGACGAGCTTCATTTATCAATCAGATATTCTGCAATTTTGCTTTATTTATGTAAAGAAATGAAGTTAAAGAAAGAACGGAATAGGAAATTGTTATTAACACATGGTATTTTGATCAAAGAAAGAGATTCATCTGACAATTTTGTTGGTGAAGACAAGGAATACACGAACGCTTACAATAATGAATTTGGCAGCTGTATTGATGGAAAAAATGATATTGTTAATCGAGAGACTAATACTGATAACGAAAAGCATACTAATGCTAATAATAATGACCAATATAGTACCAATGGTGATGATAATATCAAGTATGATAAGACATCGAACATAATACCCAATCAATCATACAATATCAATACAAAATCTCCCAGCAATACTGGTATCAAGACCAATGGGCAAGCTATAATATCCAACTTTGTGGATGATAAGAACATTTTTCCACAAGACATCCCTGGCGGTATTGAACCAGATTCGACAATGGCAGATAATAATTTCGAGTATCCATCATTACCGGATGAAGTTACAGATTGGTTTTCAAGTAGTACAAATATTGGTTTAGGATTTGTAGAACCGTGGACAGAGATGCTGGAACAGAGATTTTTACAAAGTGGCGGTACCGATTCGATCTCTTTTGATGAGTTATTGCAACATTTGAATGAACAAGATTTCATGCACGCTAACCCAGCTGATGCCGAGGAAACAACAACACCACCACCTGCTTAATGACACAATGCATTAAGTGACTTATCGATGGGTCATTTAACAAATGTCCTTCTGGATGGGACAATTCCCCAATTTGTCACCTTTCCCCAAGGAAAAAGCAATGCGAAATTGTGGGGTTGTATTTTTCAGAGAAACCACCGTACAAAAATTTTGTCTTTTTCTGTTTACGATCTTTTGTGTCTAAAATGAGAACAATAGAAGGCATTGGTGAAATATAAACGGTTCGAGAATTTACAGCCCTTCAAGGCTATTATCAGGTGATATCTTCACGTCAAGTTCATTGAGGTTGTTGTTTCCTACTGTCTGTGATATATTAAATACCATTTTCCTTTGTTTGGCTAGGACTTTCCTTGTTCCCCTAGCGGTATACTCATACGAAAATATGTATAGCAAAACAAATATAGGGGATTTCAATGAGCTTGTTACAATATGGGCATGGTATTTTGATAAGTTAGGACAAGGTAAAATTGAAGATATTTTAGCCGATGAGATGCGTTATATGAGCCTGAAAGAATTTCTCAATAAGGAATTTAGAGATAGGGACATTAATAAATTTGGTGGTCAATATAAATTATTATTTTTAACTATTTCGAAAGATCATATTGGTGAACTGGATCATGTGAAAAATTTTCTATTGAATAGATTTGAGATTAAAAGTTCAAATATTATAAGCTTAAACGTTGATGGCGATCTGAGCAACGATTGTGATGAATTAAGGTATATTATACCGATATTGGATTTACATTTCAATATGCTTGAGGATTACTATTTTGAGATTAATTCCAAGATAACTTCAGGTAATCAAAGTATGCTAGACTGTAACTCCGACTATAGTTATAAAAGTGTATATAAGACAAAACAAAATAGTAAGCCTGTTACTGCTACTAATATTAGAACTGTTAGTTCACAAAATTCGTTTATGAAACTGAATCAAATAATACCTGATATTAATGAAGAGGATGCAATAGTTTTAAATTTTACGCGATCAAAAAGATGCCAAGAACAGAAATGTCGATATGATAATGACACTTGCATGAACAGTTGCAATTCTTTCACTGTAATGAACAGCAATATTACTAAGAAGGTTTATCCTAGTAAATCGAATTTTATTGGTTCAGCATCAGAGACAGCGTCTATTGCATCGTATCCTAGTATATGTGACACAGAATCAGATGTATATTATGAAGAGAATAGTAGTATTTCGCCTCTTTATGAAAGCTTCCCTGTTTTAAATCGTTTAACAGTTAATAAATTGAATACTTGGGATATTCAAATTGGGGTTAATATACTTACTGGTGTAGATTCTAATGGTGACATTTGGCAAGCTGTAAAACAGACGCCGAATGATGATTGGGTAGTATATGACTCAAAGTTTTCATTGAGGACTTTAGGATATTGTACACTAGATGATATTCTTATTTCTAATACTAAGGAAATACTAATGTTGTTCTGTAAGATTATATAGGAAAAATATAAAACTTTCAAAAAATATTCATAGTAAATTAATAATTCATTCTAAAGAGAGTGGGCTCTTAAGGAAATTTATTGTTAAGTGTTTCGTTAAATGATCATTCAGTAAATGTATTCTATATAAGAAAAAATTTGAATACATAGTATGTTTAAACACATTTATAAGTGAGTATGAAAAAATGGCATGACAGACAAACGGTATTGTCTCAGCACAAAGTATTTCGTTTGTCTAGTCTAAAATTTTGGTTAATATATTTACAATAAAATTTAAGATGGAAAAAAAAAGTCTCGTAGTTTATTTCATTAGTTGGGTATGGTGAAAAAAAAATAATTGCATTGCATTTGCTTAGTCAAAATTACAAGGTGCATAGATTACTTGAGTAATAAATTTACCCTCATATCTAGTAGTACAACCAACACAAATAATTTCATCTTTGATTGAAGTGGTTAATAAATGTTTTAAATTAACATGCGGTATGATATGGTTTAATTGGTTATCAAAATTTTTATTTAAATATTGTGAATTTAAATAAATGGGTAAATCAGGTACTTTGAATTTATTTAAGAAAAATTCCTCAGCTTCCTCTGTATCCATTTTAGCAATATTTTGAATATTTGAAAATAAATAATCTTGATTTAAATCGACAACTTTTGATAACGTTAGATCAAAATTTTCATTAATCTTAGGATTTGAAATTTCATTATCTTCATCAAGAGAATCATTATTTGTATCAAATTTGAATAATTCAGGAAGTTGATTGGAATATTGAATCTTTGGTGATTCTAAGCCAGTAAATCCATAAAGACCTGATAATTTTAAATTTGATGTAAAATTTTTACTCATTGTAGAACTTGAACGTGAAATACCAGCGTAATCAGTTAATGAAGTTGCAGATTTATTAAATTTACTGGAAGAGTACGATGAAATATTATCTAAATCCATAGAATCATCAAAAGTTGAATTATTAAATCTATTATTATTATTATTATTATTGGTATCTGAATCATTATTAGAATTTGTTATAGATTCCATTGATTTTTCTTCAATTCTTATTGGTTCAATACGATCATAACCAGGTAAAACTTCGAACCAATTAACAATATTACCTACTGTATCAGTGGCAGTGGGTAAAAAATCAGAATGTAGTAAATTATTATTAATTTGGAATTGTAATTTATAAATACCAGGTGGTAAAAATAAATTTGGTATATACCATTCATTTGTTGATTTATCGAATTTCATCTTTAATGAATGAATATTTTTTTTATCTAATCTATAACTATGATATTTTAATGATTTTAATGTTGAAATTATATCTTTACTTACCACAGCGATATGACATTTGGCGATACCGGGAAATTGATCTCTCCATTTTAAGATAACTTCCACTTGATCTTCTTGGAAATCATCATCTGAGCTTTCACCGGAGGAAGATGAAGAAGGTGCATAATATTTTGGTAAATGGTTATGTTTATAAAAATTATTTGATAATTGTTTCTTCTTTGAAATTTCTAAATCACTAATAGTTGGTGTTTTCAATTTTTTCATTTCAGGTAAATTTGTACTACTTGGATTATGATTTAATGATTTATTTTTCTTTGCTCTATTATGTTGGTCAATTTTAATTGTTGTAGAGTTTTTTGAATAATCTTTTTCTCTTGTATTTTCTCTTGATTGTTGCGATTTATCACCATATAGTCTTAACATCATTTTAGCTGTAGCGGACATTGGTTTTGCTTCACTGGGGGCAATTGGTCTCTTTTCTGGAGTTTTGGTAGATATATCATTGATATTCTTATTATCTGATACTTTATTATTACTATTATTTGAAGTGTTTACAGACGTTAAGGGAGCCAAGTTTTTATTGTTACCAATACTATCATTTCTTCTTCTCTTCATATCTTTCTTTATAATTTGAGTGAAAACTGTTTGATTAATGAGTTTATCCTTACCAAAAAGAGTTCCAGAACCTGGATCATGTTCAGAGTTATTTGTTGTTAAACTATTATGACTATTAGTCTTTTTATTTTTTTGCAAATTGTTCTTATCCGAGGTATCATTATCTGTTGAAGTATCAATGATGGTATCAGAATTATCCATGGATTCAGTAGTAAAATATTCATATTGATATGGATGAGATGTTGGTTTTCGTTGACTTAAATTAGAAGTACTATTATTATTATTATTATCATTAGTTTTGTTATTGCTGTTGCCATTATTTAAATTCATTTTCAAAGCCTTTATACTAGACAGCGAGTTTTCTTTGTGGCTGTCTGTGTCCGTAGCGATGATAATGTTATCAACGGATATGTTGTTCTTATCTGTGTTACCGGAATTTTCTCTCTTGTTAGTCATAACGGCAACACCATTATGTTGACTTATGGTTGGGGAGGAGTGAACGTTTTTCAGGAAGTGCAAAGAGCCGTTTGAGTTAGCGGTACTTGGGGCCGTACTACAGTCGTTGTCTAGCGACAGTTCAGCCAGTGTTTGATCGATGTTTCCGTGGGACATTGCAGGCAGTGCGTGTTTGTTAGCCAGTTTCAAAGTAGCAAAAGTGGTGTAAATAATAGCAATAATAACAATAATGAAAAATTAAAAAAAAAATAACGATACTTGTACTGTACTGTAGTGTTGTTGGTTCTTGTTTTGTCGGTTACAGCCTGTGGTATGAGCACATATTGGCTGCGACAACTCTGGGGTCCACCATGATGATGTTCTTGTTGCTGTCCACCTCACTGCCGAGCAGCAATCTGTTACAGAGGTTCTTCATTGCTACTTCCAAGGGATCTGTTGTGGTCCTTGTAAACTCTGTGATAATATCACCACAGCAGCATGAATCGCAACTAGAACATGTGCTATTTGTATCATCATCATGGTTATTCTCTTGATGTTGGCCACTAATTGTGTTGTTATCTGTGTTGTTGGAAGATGAATGTGTATGCGAATGTGAATCAATAAATTGTCTATCTTGCATCAAACTTTGTAAACTTTTCTTATTAATGACATGTTCAGTTAATAGATCACATTTAATTTTATTTCCTTTAAACGACTTTAGTTTCTTGTTGTTTGAATTAGAATTTAAATCGGTTAATTGTAAATAATCAAGTAAATTATCATTCCAAATATCGGGGAATGCTAAATTATTATTAGATTTAGTATCATTATTACTATTGGTATTAGTATTTTCATTCATCGTAAATAAAGATGGATCTAATATTTCCATATCATTTTCATCAATAATGTAATTATTTAATATAGTATTATCCCAATTATTTGTAAATGGATTACTAGATGAATGTTCAATGATGTTAATAGTGTTGATATTTGAACCATACTGCGACCAAAAATTTGAATCACTATTATTATTATCATCATGATCATTACATGAATCCCAATGAGAAAGTTTGTTATGAACAGTGTGATTATTAGTAGTGGATTCAGTAGTAGTAGTAGTACTAGTAGTAGTAGTAATCTTAATTTTAACATCTTGTAAAGTGTTGTTATCAAATGAAATTGGTGAATCTGTATTTATCGGTAAGCTATTATTCAATGATATATCATTTTTTGGTGTTTGTAAGAAGAGCGATATACTATTATTGTTAATATTATTATTAATACTATCAATATCGTTGTTTTGAAGTTTTTTGGTAGTTGAATCTATATTATAATGATCATTACTACTAGTTGGAGTATTCTCGGATTGAGTATTACTATCATTAAGAGTAGCGGCAGCAGTAGCAGTAGCAGTAGTAGTAGTAGTAGTAGTTTCAACATTGTTGTCGTTAAACCTTTCAGGTTGATTATCCATTTGGTTATTATTGGTATATAGTTTTGAAATATGATGAATACCACTTGGTCCACTGGATAGTGTAGTCATCAGTTCATCTAGATGTTCACCTTCGTGGAAATAATCCTTTATCAGTTGTTCTTTGATTTGTTTCGAATGTGATAAGAACTTATCGATATGATCGATATCAGATGGAGTTTCTTTACTATTGCTATTGCTGTTATTCCTCAAGTTGAGCAGTTGTGCTTGCAAGAAGACGCTTTCCTGTTCGCGTTGGGTGTTTAGTTTCTCCAAGATGCTGATTCTGTTCTCCAGCGACTTCAACTTGGCTTCTTTCCTTTCTCTGTACGCTCTCTGTGCGGCACGGTTCTGCTGCGTGCGCTTGTTCTTCGACTGGGCGTCTATTTTCTTCCTGCCCGGTCTGCCGACTTTGCGTTTGACGGCGTCCATCGTGGTGGCTGGTGTCTGTTGGCTGTTATTGTTATTGTTGTTGTTGTTGTTTTGTCGATTAAATTCGAATTGTTTGTGCAATCCGGGAACACATAGTGCGGTATATAGGGTGGTACATAGGGTAGACTGGTTATATACAAGTACATAGGGCTCACGCGGTCTTGAAGACAAGAAATGCCAGGGCATCGATGTAGAAATACGCAAAGCTTCCCTTCTCGTGGGTCACAAACGACCCGAAGTTCTTGCCCACGATGACGTGCCAGTGCTCACCGTACTCGGTGTCCAGCTGGGTCTTCACCGCCTGGGCAATGTCCCTCTCCAGCGAGTGCGCGGCCACGGCCTGCTGGGCAAGGGCCACCACGTTCTCCTGTTGCTCGGTGGTCTGCAGGGATGCTCACGCTCCGTTGTTAGTAAACACACTCACTCCAACTCCAAGTCTCTAGCTCAGCACACATACCATATCGGTAGATTTCAAAACAGCTGCACACAGCGGTGTTAGTACACTCCGTTCCCACTCCAAGCACACCCCCACACACCCCACACACGCCCCCAGCGCGCTACATACCTTCACTCATCGCAATGCGTCGTCGACGAGGCGAAACGAAGAGAAAAAACTGAAAAATCCAAATTTCCAATTCTTAACACCACCACCACCACCACAACGCAACGAGAACACCGACATGATCAGCCTAGACCAACTCCCATGGGACTCCCACTCCCCCTCCCAGGAACTCCAACAACTCTACCAGCAGCTGCAGGACAACCACCACAACAAGTTGTGGCACCAGCTCACCACTGACTTGATCAGGTTTTACCAATTGCAGGAAACTCTACCGGTAAGATTGGCATTCTACAACCAGGCTTTGCTTCCTATCATAGACAAGATAAACGAGATCAACGTCGTACAATTCTTGACCCAGTCTTTGTCCACCACTGATTATAGCACTGCATTGAATGAACTAAACCTCTTAAAGGAAAAATTTATCAAGATCGATAATGAAAAGACAAGAAATGATGGGTTGAGAAACCACATTGAAGCTTGCGCTCTAATCGATTTGGAATTGGCTAATATCCATCTATTAAATGGAGATTTGCCCATTGCAAGAGATATCTTAAACAAATTCGAAATTCAATTCATTAACGTCAATTATTCACCTTTAAGTATAGTAACAAGCACTTTCTATAAGATTAACTCACTATATTTCAAATTGAAAAATGATTATAACTCTTTCTACTATAACTCTCTATTATATTTATCTAGTTTGGATCCAAACTCTATGCCAAGTTCAAATATTAATTTACAATTCGTTATCGATATCTTTGTCGCTGCTATATTAGGTGATAAAATTTTCCATTTTGGTGAAATCTTAAACAATAATAAATTAACTGAAACAATATCATCAAATAATGATGAGAAAACTTTAAACTGGATCATATCTTTATTAAATTGTTTAACTTGTGGCGATTTTAACAATTTTAACAATTTAATAAACAACAAACCAACTACTGACAATGAAAAGATTAACTTATTTATACAAAATGAAAATTTCTTAAGACAAAAAATTTGTATAATGACTTTAATTGAAATGGTTTTCACTAAAAATATTAGAATATTATCATTTATTGACGTAGCAACCGCCACTCATCTTAATGAAAATGATGTTGAACATTTAGTAATGAAAGCTATCTCACTGGGACTACTAAAGGGTTCCATCGATCAAGTTAATCAATTAATTACAATAACTTGGGTTCAACCAAGAATTATTGACAATAATCAAATTGAAAAAATGAATAAAAGATTAATCGATTGGAATTTACAAGTAACTAAATTAGCTGAAAGAATGGAGAAACGTGGTAAGGCAATTTGGGTTTAAATTTCTTCACCATCTTTATATATATGTATGTATATGCCATATATATCATATATCCATTAAGTTTCCAGAAATTTTATTATTTCCAGATTTGTACCATCAATTGGTGGTCCAACAATATTTTTTTCCTTTTCTAAATTATGGACAATATATTTATCGAAAACTCTTCTTAAATCATTCACTTGACAATCAATTATTTTACTACGACGTTCTTGTCTCATTATATCATCAATACCATAATTGAAATACCATAAACTTTCATTCCTTTTACTTATAGGTGAATCGATATTTTGAAATAGTCTTAATTTACCATCATTAATATCCACTTCATTAATATCATTGACTAATTTATCATCCTTACCTATTGATTCCATCACTTGTAGTGAATTGATTGGATTGGGATCTCGATAACTATATGACGATATAATACCATTCAATGAATCATAGTTCATACCTGATCCATACGCACCATTACGTTCCCTAATCTCACGATGTAAATATTTAAATGTTATTATTTGGGAAAGTATCATTAATGGTACACTATCCCTATGTAAATAATTTATACCACTTGTTTGACAAATTGATGAAAAATGTGTTTGGAAGGGGAATTCTAGTAGTTTAGTAGTAGTGCCACCGCCATTATTTCCGGTATTAATTAAGGGGAAATCTGATGTGACCATAATTTCACCTGCCATCTCACTTTTATGATTACTAAACTTTTCAATAAGTTTATTTATTTGTCCCCGTGCAACAGATATTTGTTCTTTTGAATCACTAATAATGAAAAATTTCATTCTATTACGACAACTTTTCATAATTTTGTGTAATTGTATTAATTTATCAATTATTTCCCTGTTAAATAACTCTTCATCTTGAAATTCAATAATTTTATTCAGTTTATTAATAAATCGTAATTGTTCTAACCCAGATAATGTCTCACTTATAGATTTAGAAACACTAAAATGCCCACCACCATATTTCATGGCTAATAAATGCCCAGAATCGGATATTGATGACATGGACGATGATGCAATCATCTTAATTAATATCTTCAAAGTTTCCCTATTGGCAATAAAATCTGTATTCAATAATAATTTATCCCAAAATTCAATTATCTTGTCTGTCTTAGAATTTAGTGACCAACCAGAAAAATTCATTACAAGTTTAGGTAATAGATTAAATGGATTATCCATAACATTGCAACTTGCTGAAATTCCACCTGTATGAAGTTGTATATCTGTTTCAATATCTTTAAATTTTTGCGTCTTGGTTCCTAAATTCATTAAAGATTCTGTAAATATCGGTAAAAATGGATATAATTCCTTTGGTATGATGTCATTAAGATTTATTTGACCTCTTAAATACGTAATACCGTTAGTTTCAGTTAACCTAGTGAGAAAATTAGCTGTCGATTCAATTGGATAGACAGTACCCTCCCTATCTATATCGTCCTTAACAGTTAAAGATGGTAAACATGATATATCTTCATTATTTTCCTGCTTAGTTAATAATTTCAAACCTTTTTCATAAATTATTGCTTTATCAGCATCTTTCAATGAACTAACGTGGTTTTGTAATCTTTCATCTTCTTCATTTTGTAATTTTGAAGTAAAATTTTTATCACCTTTCATAACGAATTGCAAAGTATTTTTATTTACTATATTGGTTAACAATAACTTATGGAAAATTTCATCACCCCTTTCACGATAATCTTTCTTGAATCTGTCAAGTAAAACTGTAAGATTTAATAAATCCAAGGGATTACTACCAATCGACCATTGAGGTAAAATACCATATAAGATTCTTAAACCAAAATTTGATTTATGATCTTTCTTATTTAATTCAATTTGTTCTATTATACTTTGAACTTTCAATTTATTATATGGAGTATTTATAATGTCACTGAAAGTTTTATCGATAACTTGTTTAACTTGTCTGATTTGATCTTTATTTATACCTTGACAACCAATAGTTAAAGAATTATTATTTACAGTGGAATCAAATCCAGTATTGACAGTAAAATCTGTCGCTAAACCTGATTCTATTAAAGATTGATAAAATGGTGATGATTGATTATCTAATATAAGTGAGGATAATATCTTCCATAAAAAATTATTGTAAAGATCTTTACCATTACCACAGTTCCAAGTGAATGACAGTTTAATTTGTTTATCATCAGGTAATGTTTGATCAAAATGACCTTCGGTTTCAATTTGAACGTCTTTATTTAATTCAATTGCGTTTATTTTTTTGGTAGTTTTGGTCAATGGTGTAAATTTATTATATTCAATATCCAATTTTTCCAATAAGTCTTTGAGTGGGAAATTACCGTATGAGTAAGTCAATGCATTGGAAGGATGATAATTTTGTTTATGGAAATCAACTAATTGTTCATATTTCAAATCTGTGATAAATTTAGGATCACCACCAGAATTATTTAAATCGGGGAACAATTTTTGAATAAATTGATTATAAAAATAATAATCCATGTTGGATACTTGACCTTTCATTTCATTGTAAACAACACCTTTAAATGTAAGCTTACTATTTTTGTCTCTAACATTATCATATTCTAACCTCCAACCTTCTTGAATAAAATCATAATATGATAAATTCGGATGTAAAGTTGCATCTAAATATATATTCAGTAAATTCTTGAAATCTGTAATATTTGTGGTGGCAAAGGGATAAAAAGTGTAATGGCTTCCAGTCATTGCATTCATAAAGTTTGCTACAGACTTATTTAACATTTTAAAGAAGGGATCATGAATTGGATAATTTTTAGAGCCACATAATGTTGTGTGTTCTAAGATATGAGGCAACCCCATATCATTATTAGTGAAGGTGTTAAATGCAATTGAAAAAACATTATTATTATCGTTAGTCTCCAAATGTAGATGTTGTGAGTTGGTTAACTGATGTTTTAGTAGTATGGCGGTAGCATTGTATTCAGGTAACGGCAGTTTGTTGACTAAGTTATAATTAAAGATATTGCTCGCAATCGAATGATATCTTCTTGGGTTCCATACAGCCTTCATGGCTACTTTTGAGAATCCTGGGTGGGTTTCTAACACAAGGATGGAATTCCTTTATTTCTTGTTGTGACGAGTATATATTACCATATAATAAAGTGGGTGTTAAGTATCGGGTCTTCGAAATGTAACCACTACAAAAAAAGTCACTTGGCAGACTGGTAGCGCCGTGTTGAAAATTGTTATTAAAAGTCACGTTGAATAACCCCAAATAAACTCAAACCGCTAGTCAAATCAGTGCTATATCTCATGTATAACTGTAGTAGTCCAGTCAGCGCTGGAAGTGCCTTCTCAGGTAGCTCGATTGCATTAGTAAGGATGGTCGTAGAGTTTCAATAATGAAGAAATACACATAGCAACACAACCCTAGCATTTAAACCCTAAGCTAGGTCTCATTAAGCCCAACCCTACGTCCTCTTTTCATTACTCTTCCCCTCGTAGAAAGCGACAGGTAGGGCCGAAAAGCGTCGATCGGCCGACTTCCAAAGGATCCAAATCTGCGCCAATGGGAAAAATCATTTTTATCTTCTTTTCGCAGCTCCAAGAAAACAGCAAAACAACGACGAATGGAAATAGCTGGACACTACGTACCACTCTTCCTCACTTAATGCTATGATTCTATATACCTGATTCTGTTTGTCTCCCCCTCAACCTAGTAAATCAAGAAACTGTCTCCCTTAACATCTTTGAACACCAATAGAAAAGATTTTCTCTGCAAATTCTCACTGTTTCATATAATTTATTTAAAAACGTTGAATAGACTACCCAAGTTCTAGTTTCTCATTGGTGTGATGAAGTATGGTACCATGGTACCACCAGCTCTGTGATATTTCAGTTGTGGAGCATACAGGGGACTTCGTCCCAGATGACACCGCGTTACCCGCAACGGCCGCTGTTAGTATATAAGCGATGAATTTTCCATTGACAATTTTTGAAATTTCAATAAATGACATTAAAAGTATTTGATCAACTATATAGTTACCGATAAACAAGTTTCTACTTTAATCAAGTTAAAGAAAAGTTTTGATAATGTCTGAAAATACTGAAATCAACGAAGCTGTTCCACCTCCACCTCCAGCTGAAACTCAAGACTCCACTGTGATGGAGGACACTAACATGGATACTCCAGCTGAACAACAACAACAACAAGAGCAGGCAGAACAACATCAAGAGCAAGCAGGCCATCCAGTGGAATCTGATCCACAACCAGAACAACACCAAGAACATTTTCAACAACGCGATGATTCTTCCATGTCACACGAACAAGAACAACATCAAGATATTCCACCACCACAACCTTATTACCAACCAGGTGAACAACATGTCCCACATTCTTATGATATGCCTCCAACTCATCATAACAACTCAGATGAAGGTGAATTATCCAATACTAGATTATTTGTTAGACCATTCCCATTTGACGTTCAAGAAAGTGAATTGAATGAAATTTTTGCACCTTTTGGTCCAATGAAAGAAGTTAAAATCTTAAACGGTTTTGCATTTGTGGAATTTGAAGAAGCAGAATCTGCCTCTAGAGCCATTGAAGAAGTTAACGGTAAATCATTTGCTGATAAACCACTAGAAGTAGTTTTCTCTAGATTACCTGTGAAAAGATACAGATTAACTATTAGAAATTTACCAGAAGGCTCATCTTGGCAAGAATTGAAAGATATCGCTAGAGAAAATGATTTGGAAACTACATTTTCCTCCGTTAATTCTAGAGAATTTGATGGTACCGGTGCTTTAGAATTTCCAAATGAAGATATCTTGCAAGATGCCTTAAACAAATTAAACAATTATGAATTTAGAGGTAACATTATTACTGTAGAAAGAGATGATAATCCACCACCAATTAGAAAATCTCATCGTGGTGGTTTCCGCGGTGGTTTCCGTGGCGGATTCCGCGGTGGTTATCGTGGTGGACCAAGAGGTGGATTCCGTGGTGGTTATGACGGATCCAGAGGGGGCTTCCGTGGTGGATACGGTGGACCAAGAGGTGGATTCCGTGGTGGTTACCGTGGTGGCCCAAGAGGCGGTTTCCGTGGTGGTTATGATGGCTCTAGAGGTGGATTCCGTGGTGGCTATGGTGGCCCAAGAGGTGGATTCCGTGGTGGCTACGGTGCACCAAGAGATGGTGGTTATCGTGGTGGTTATGGTGGCCCAAGAGATGGTGGTTACGGTGGTCCAAGAGATGGTGGTTACAATGGTCCAAGAGATGACTATTCCAGAGATTCAAGAGATTCTTACACATCTAGAGATAGTGGTGCTCCTCGCGATCATTCTCCAACTCGTTAAAACAGAGCTTGTTGATTATATCTCACTCCTTTCTCTTCACAAAAAATATTACCCAAACAATTTCTTTAAATTTCCCAAATACGAAATTATGAATGGTCCAGGATAAATCCAACAGTTTTTTTTAGGTAAAACTTTAAACTTGAATATTTTGAATGTATTGCAAAATGAACCGAAAACATGATTTTATTGCATTTCGAAAACACATGCAAAAACTAAATTACAAGAATGAAATCATATATTTTTAGTGGAAAATTTTTTATAGTGGAATTTTTTATAGTGGAATCTTTATTATATTATTATTAAATCTAAAACTTACATGTGGAATCACAACTCTTGGTTAGTTCATTTACTCAATTGAAAATTTAAATCGTTCTGTTTATATTACAGCCAATGTACTATTACAATTATCAACTTCGAAAGAAATTAATGACATTGCCACTTTTGTAGAATTGAATTTACTTGTATTATCATGATAAATAAAATAAAGTAAAATATATCGAACTAAATTCAACCCGCAAAGCAAGATACTCATCGCATAGCTGCAGATTATAGAAAAAAAAACTCTAGACGCAACATGTGCTGCCATGTGCAACAATGTATAATATTACCCGTTATATAACTGATAGACGACGCGTGTGGCCAGTTGCAACTTGTATACCATATCATATATTCATATATTCCAAATAGACACGTATATTATGATCTTCACTTCAATTTTTCGATCCAAATGAAAAATATTTGGGAAAGATCTACATATAATAATTCGACAACATTGCATAGCACATTCCACTTGGGCAACACGGGCGGGATAACTGGTTTGTGCAAACTTTATCTCATTGATACTGCTGAATCATGTTGACGCTAAGAAAAATTGTCGGTGCCACATTCGCTTTGATTTATTTCCTGTTTGGTGTTCCCTTATGGTACAAACTGACAAACATCTACAGAGCACCATTACCCATCAAATACATCCAGTCACTACATGATAGTAAATTTCAAGATGTTAAATTAACCATACCGGTATTTATCAAATCTGATACCTATAAGTTCCCAGATATTCATGATGCGGTCCAAGTACAAATTAATCATTTGCTAAATAGAAAGAGACAATATGTTGAATGGTCTATACAAGTATTCCAATATGATAAGACATTGATTGAGGAGAAAAAAATGCAAAACAATGATCAATACCATATTGTGGATTTACAATTAGACAAATTTATTGGGTTTGGAGTACCACACGATACTAAGAGTACAATCGTTTACTATGATGACCGCTCTGTTTTATCTAATGATTTACCTTATTTTATTGCACAAGCATTAGTGGAGCATTCATTTAAGACTGAATGGAATCAGTTAAGTTTGAAACCTGATGTTCAAGAACCAACAAGTTTCTTACCTGACGAAACTACGATTCATTATTCACCCAATATTCATTTAAGTTATAGCTTGTTGAATGGTGGCTCTTCACCGGTCGAATGGGATATTGCAAGTTCATTTGATAATATTTTGGCACCATATAGAAAGTTATTACAACCATTAGTCAATTTTACTGTCGATACACGTATCTTAACAGGTAATGATTTGAATTTACATGGGTTAGGTTCTTTTGAGGAAGTTAGCCCTGTGATTTTGTCCCATGCTGTGGACTTATCAGAGTTAAATTCTGGTAATGATTATAACGAAGATAATTCACTTAATTTTGTGGTACTTTTCCCCAACAATGAGACAAATCCTGACGGTTATAATTTCATTGATGGTTCAAATAATAATAATTGGGGTGCATATTCTATTCCAAGATGGGGATCCCTTTTCATCAATAAATATCCAGTACCGGAGGAAGGAGTTAAATTGGAGAAGGATTATTTGAAAGATATTGTTACCACATCATTAGATCATATTTCATTAGCTCTGGGTATTCGTCCAAAGGATGTTACTCACGATTCCGGCCAATCATTCTACACCATGATTGATTCTTACAAGAGAATTAGAATCATTGAAAATTTAAAGAATGCGGTTGATACGTTATGGTCATTGGTGGAACTTACTAAGCATTTCGAACAAATGGCTATCCCATCTGATGTTCTGGAAAACGTTAACAAGGCCCTTGAATTGAGATTGGAGGTAATCGACATCTTAAACGATCCTAGCAGAGGTTCAGATTGTGATTGGAATGAGGCATTGAAGAAAAGTAATGAAATGATTCAATACTGTGAGAAGGCGTTCTTCCATGGCGATATGGTACAACAAAACTATTTCCCACAAGAACACAAAGTTGCTGTATACTTACCATTGATCGGTCCCTTGACTATTGTCATGCTTACTGGGTTAAAGACGCTGTTTGCTGAGAAGGAAACCAAAAACGCGGTTTCTAAGACCGATGACAAGAAGTCCACCACCCAGAGCGACAAGAACAACGAGAAAGAAGTGGAACCCACCGACAAGAAGACTGCAACCGCAGAGATCCCTATGGAGTAAACGCAGCAGTCCAATAGCTTGTCAAGACATATGTAACTTCTGTATTGTATTGTATTGTATGTATTTCCATTTCCCACTTCGGAATTTGAAGCTAATAAATAAATTTTTATACACTGAAATGGTTGAAAAAAACATCAGACATACCCAACTGATACCTTCTCTCCATATAGCCCCCACTAAATAGCATACATACTTATATATTTACCAATGGATACTGCTCAGGGACCGCTAGACTTGTTGCCCAGGGTAAACTATCAACCGATCTTGACACAATCAAATTACTTCGCCACGAAGCAAATGATAAATCAGATCATATCAGAGGATCAAGACTATGTATCATGGAAGATTAAAGATCTAAGAACGGGTGGCACTATGAATACATTTTTACCGAGTGATATTAATCACTATAATCCTGAACAATTCAAGAAATTACAAAAATTAGAAAATAAACGTAACAATAAAGTGGTTAAGAAACCATCTGTGAATAAAGTACCATCAAATTTAACATTTGTCAGAGACATTTATCAGAATAAATTGAATGAAGATATTTTGAAAGAATTACATAATCAACCTGTGGAAGAGTTGAGTTACGAGGACCAATTTAAATTATTAGTGTTAAATTTAGATGAAGAACAAAATGACAGATTTGAAGTTTTCCATAGAACTGCATTAAATAAAGGACAAGTTAAAAAATTGGCTAGTATGGTCTGTAATCAAAATATTGGTGAAAATATAAGGGTTTTGTTACAATCTATGGGTAAAGTTTTCGCTGGTGAAATAATCGAATTAGCATTAGAAGTAAGAAAAAAATGGTTTGTAAGTAAAATGGTTATTGAATTTGATAAACGTAAAGAAATAGCTTCACAATTAAAGAAATATTTGAAGAAATTAACTATACTCGTGGAAAAAGATGTTTCAAATGATAGTTACAATAAGGATGAAATGAATGACAGTATACATGAAGAAGAAAGTGATTCTTATTTCACTGATGAACCTGAATTAATGAAGGAAACGCAAAAGGGAAACCTCTTATTAAAATCTAAGGAAAACAATAGTGAAATTAGAGTGGGCCTTATTGATCATTATAATCAATTAGTGAAAAAATTCAACTTAATTGATGTGTCTATGGAAAAATATAATAACAGTCCCATACTACCCGAACATATAAGAGAAGCATGGAGATTATATCAATTACAAAGTGAGACATTTTTACCAGCTCAATGGAGAAGGCAAGGTGAAGCAGATGGTAATATGTTCAGATAAATACCACTTTTTTCTTTTTGGTATGGTTAACGTTTTATCATATATAGACAAGGTAGATGAACATGCAAATTGTAAACATAGTAATGCTTTTTTTTTTTATCCTATTTTCTTTATTTCCATTGCAGTCACCATTGCGCTTGTAAAATGATATAATGACTTTGCATAATTTTCAGTTCTTCCAATTCATCCAGGAATTGGCATTTCTGCAACCTTCTCAATTCAATTGGGGTTATATTTTCATTCAAGAATTCAAGTAAATTCTGTATATGTACCAATTTATAATCTTTCCACCTATCTGAATAATTTACTTTCGAGTTAAATTCTAAGAGTGTGGGCAAACTTAAGTTTCTTGAATGTAATAAATTTTGTTGCATTATTATACCGAATTTATCATTTGGTTCATCCCCACCGATGGGGTCATAGGACAACCAAATACCCGTATGGAAGAATTTTTTGATAGAGTTGATAAGATTTTGTGAATTTTCCTTAGTCATATAACATAATACACATTCAGTGATAATTATTGTAGGTATATCTTTATCAGTATATTTTTGCAATATTTCAAGATATGATTCCGAATCGTTCAAATCACAAGATTTAGCCATATATTTATCATCCCAATTGAAACCTAAGTTCAGTTTGGGCAAAAGATTTTGTAGAATCTTGCTCTTTAAATCAATGGTGTCCTTTAAATCTATATCGATGAATGTTTTAATTCTGGTATGATTATTTTGTAAAAATTGGATAAGTCTCAAATCGGAACCACAGCCAAAATTTATAATTTGTACATTAGCGTCAGTTTGATATGTCTTTGTCATCTCATGCAAATATTTACAGATATTCAAATCTATGGCCACTGTTCTTAAGTAGGTGCCGTAATTTATCACCGGCGATGAATGTCTTATATTTTGTTTCAGTTTCGCTATCAGTCTTCTATTGTGGTTCTGATTTGCGTGTACCAAAGATTGCCAATACAGCTGGTGGTACTGTGCGTAGTCGGCATAGGGTACGTCCACGTTAGTGTGGAAGGCCACTGCTGGGTCTGGCGGCAGATATTTGTACTCCAGACACGCCAGTTTCGCACTGAGGGCGTCGATGTCTGTGTCCTGTATGGCCCGCGTCATGGCCTAGTTCTAACTTTCGTTGGTCTGGTCTAGTCCAGTTGGTCTAGTTGGTGTATGTGTCTGGTGGATAAAGGATGGAAAAGCGTTAATTTTCAATTATTCCAAACCCACTTTCATCGAAGCCAACTGCGTATTCTTCAAAAGCCACACGCAGCCACACCGTCTCGCCACACCGTCGCCACTATCTCCAGCCGGCCCGCCGTGTGTCCCACCGTACTGCAGTCTTTGTTTGCGAGTAGCCAGCCATGGGTAACTCTAGTTCCAAGCCAAGTGGCAAGTCCCCCAGTAGGAGCCCTGCCAAGAACAACAGGGGTAGCAACAGATCTGCCACCACCTCCACGCCGACCTCCAGCTCAACAAGGCCCAAGGTCAGCAAGAACACAGAAGAGTCGTCCACTAAGAAGAAGGCCACGAACCAAACTGTCGCCACTCACAGTAATACCAGTAATAATAATAATAACTATAACAACAGCAACTTGAATCTACCTAATTTGAAGAAACATGACACAATACAATCTGCGAAGTCTGTGAGATCGAGGAACTCGCAATCGTCTTTGCACATGACATCCAACGGTTCCATTCTCTTGAAGCAGAAATCCAGCAGAGACTATTTGAACCATGACAGATCTGATACAAATAACGCAGGTTCTAGAAGATCTAGCAACAATTTTGCTAACACAAACAACAGCAACAACAACAGTATGATAGACTCATCACCTAGGACACCAATCTTAAGAAGAATGGGTACTAACACTTCCACAAATTCGTTATTGTATAGTGAAAATGCCATCACTGATGATGATGAAGATATAAGGAAATCGATACTGTCAAGAAGGTCTAGTAAAAGATACTCACAAAATATGATAGATATTAATGAACCTAATGGTAACATAACTGGTAATCATTCACGTCGTAGAAGCTCAAATAATGGCTCAATTAGTGGACATACAATTTATGGTACTCCTATCCATACACCAAATATAATAGTAGATGACGATTCTACAGATTATTTCAATATGAAAAGGGATATTAATAACAATGATACTCAGAATAATAACGCCACTTATAACAATCATGATAACAATGATAATACTACTACTATTTATAACAATAACAATAACAATAATAATAATATTCATGACGATAATCGAATGAATGATCATAAAAATGAATCATATAACTATGCCACAAATATTTCTCGTAGAAACAGTATTAATGATAGCATATCATCAGGTGGATTGAAGACAAAATATCCTGGAGGCACTAATAACTCTACAATAACTAATCACTATAACAGTAATGGTAATGGTGATCCCGCTATTTCAAGTTATACTACCACTGATAGTACCAACATAAATAACTTTTCTGATAATCAGCAACATAATAATAACAACGTTATGCTTGTAAATAATAATAGCATTGATTTAAACGATAACTTATTAGATGAAAATAACTTAGATCAACCGGTAAAACGTAAAAAAATTGTTAATATTGATAGTTGTATTGAAAGATTAATTGATGCTGGTTATTCATCCAAGAGAACTAAAAATGTTTGTATTAAAAATTTTGAAATAACTCAAATTTGTCGTATCGCTCGTGAAATTTTTCTTTCCCAACCAACACTATTAGAACTTTCGCCGTCAGTGAAAATTGTAGGTGATGTTCATGGCCAATATTATGATTTATTAAGATTATTTAGTAAATGTGGATTCCCACCACAATCTAATTATTTATTCTTAGGTGACTATGTCGATCGTGGTAAACAATCTTTAGAAACTATACTATTATTATTATGTTATAAGATCAAATATCCAGAAAATTTTTTCCTTCTAAGAGGTAATCATGAATGTGCAAATGTAACAAGAGTATATGGATTTTATGACGAATGTAAGAGACGTTGTAATATAAAGACATGGAAACACTTTATTGATACATTTAATACTTTACCACTAGCAGCAATCGTCACGGGAAAAATTTTTTGTGTTCATGGTGGATTATCACCGGTTTTGAATTCAATGGATGAAATTAGACATGTTTCAAGACCCACTGATGTGCCAGATTTTGGACTAGTTAATGATTTACTTTGGTCAGATCCCACTGATTCAGTAAATGAATGGGAAGATAATGAAAGAGGTGTCAGTTACTGTTATAATAAAGTTGCAATAAATAAATTTTTGAATAAATTTGGATTCGATTTAGTTTGTAGAGCACATATGGTTGTTGAAGATGGTTATGAATTTTTCAATGATAGATCGTTAGTGACAGTATTTTCTGCACCTAATTACTGTGGTGAATTCGATAATTGGGGGGCTGTTATGACAGTAAGCGAAGGTTTACTTTGTTCCTTCGAATTGTTAGATCCACTGGATAAAGTAGCATTGAAGCAAGTTATGAAAAAGGGTAGACAAGAAAGAAAAATGTTACAAAATGAAATAAAGGAAAATGGTGACTGATGATTAAATTGACAGAAGAGTTCACGACAGTGTTTCGAAGTAAAACAATGAAAATGAGGAATTTTACAAGAAATATACCAATTATGATGGTAATATTACCTAGCAATGATCTCAATGACATTAAAAATAATGGTTCTCAAACAATAACAATATATAATATGTAATATATAGATACTATGGCATGATAAAATTTAATATAACTCAATATAACCTAATATAACTTAACATGATAATGATATATCAAATAGCATATTCTCTTGTATTGCATAAACTATACACTGATGCAGCATTCTGTAAACATCATATCATTATAAAATATCGAGGCTTACCATCTTGGAATGGATAAATGAAGTAGAAATTCAACTTAGCTCTAGAAGAAAATTGTAGAACAATGACAGTAATGCGATTTGACATTTTTGGCCACTTGTTTCTTTCTATTAGTAAACTTTCAACAAGAAAATTCAAGCAGAATACGAGAAAATTGTAACTCACGCCGATCCTTAAGCTTTGCAGAAGCGTTTTGAAATGGTTGCTTTGAAGCAGTTGTTCAAAAAATTAAATGTAATATATATCTTGAATTAGAAAATTAATGGGTTCGACAGCTACATCCGTTGAAAGAATAGTAACCAAATAGAAAATTTTTAGGAAGTTCAAAATTCATTCCTCTTACGCTGTCTATCTTCTGAATTCTGAATAACGACATCCGCTCTTCGAACCTAATGCAATGTGTTATTCGCAGCTTGCATAATCCAAAGGACTCTAATTCTGAAGCTATGTGCGTTTGCTTTTATGGAATAGTTTGAATACAGCTTTGAGTGCCCAAGACAACATGTTATCCGTTATAGATACTTATTAGATTCTCTAAAATGCCTTGTTTCTTTCTCAACTTTGGAAAATCTGATAATCTATCCGGCACTATTAACTTTAAAACTTCCCATGATACTAAAAAGATTGCTGGGTATATAAAGATTCTATATTCAAAAGTTATTTAAAAGGTCAAGCTGAAGCAAGATACCTGGTTAACATTGATCCAGAAGAAAGATCTGTAAATGTTAGAGGTAAAAAACATTCTTTTGAGATGATCCATTTCATGACGACCGATATCAAATCAGATCTTTGAAAAAGGATTGATTATCTAGGTAAATACGTCAATTTTGGTTCCGTCAATGGCATTTATAAAGAAACTCTAGGTTCAGAGGTGCTGACTTTCAAAATGATACTTACCATGCATCCTTATTCGAAAATTTCGATTCTGATATTTCAGTAGGGTTCATCATGCAAATCATTAATAACCAGTTTAGAATGTTCCTTTTGATTTTATCCCTATGTTTTCTGCTTTTACCTGATTTTAGAATAATTTGCTTTTTCAGCTCTTGTGCATCCTCTAGATGGACCGGCTATACATGAATTACATACTTCGACTAAGGTTTTTTAAATCAGTTTATGGACTGCACTTTTTCAAATAGTAATAAATCATATACAGTTGATTCCAGGTGATTTATTCGAGTATTATTTTGAATAATTCTAGTTATAATAAAGATTCCATCTAAAGCTATATGAGTTCCTTTGATCTAGAATGCATGAGCTGACTTCATACCTAAGTTTGGTTTGACTCATTAGAAAAAATCCCCAACTGAAGTAAAAATATGATTTTAAGCGTTCTTGTCTCTCAAGGGTTACCGCACTATAATCTTCATATAATAACCCTTGAGAGAGCTCACGCGTTGTTGTAACAGCAGCTAGGATGACATGGCTTGTTTTGAACTGATTAAATTTGTCCACGGCGAGCGAGTCCTAACGCAGTCTTGGGAGTGCAATCAAGACATGTCTGGAGTATTGTGGGTTGCTGTGATAGCACAAAGCCACTTCTGTACTTACAATTGCCATGATGGTTTGCGTACTTGGGGTGAGCCAAGACTAATAAGCTAAAGTATACTGCAAATAACAAAAGAAAACATTTCTTCCTCGAGAGAAAATCTTAAAAGATCCTCACACATGTGATTCTCTTGTTGGAAAATATATATGCCTCCTGGTGTTTGGGAGTCTCTGTTAATACCCAGCTTCAATGAAGGGTATTATGATGTTTTTCTGTATATCTGCAGTATAAAAATTGATGGTTATTTTGTATATTTTCGACTTTCTTTCAAACATAAAATCTCGAACAATTGTTCTCTATGATATGGGTTGCTAAAATAAACATTTCTTGAGTTTGAAGCAAAATACGCCCCATATTTTTCTATTTTTTAGTTGCAGCCGGAGAATCCAATTTTGAAAACAAAGAGCATGCTAATTTGGGCACGTCATGAAAAATATTGATAAAAGAGGATTTGATTCAGCTAATTTTAGGGAACCTGTCATATAAAGTTCTACTGTTACTCAGAGAACACACATGATTTTATCTTGATTGATGTCACATATACATTACTATTATTTGTATCATAGCATTGAAACATAAAAGTCCGACCTATTACCTTCGACCAAAACAATTATACTTAATGTCGTTACGTTAACTGTTCTTTAATACAAGGTTCATGTAAATGAGTTCTATCTGACATGGGTAACACTAAATTTTACCCCATGTTGTAATGTAAATTAACTTATAATATCTTAATACAAGATTTAGGGTGAAACTAATAATAAAATGAACCAAGGTAATGGCGATGTTATTATTCAAATTCTAGATGTTTTCTTATAAAACAAAATATATAATAAAATATAAAAACTCGAACTCGAATTCTAATTTCAATTAGAAATTAGAGCTCTTTATATAATAATTATTCTCATGAAAACTTTTCATGTTGCGTCACAAATTGTCGATGACAATTTGGATAACTAATTTACAAATACGGTAAGAGACTTGTCAGACAAATAACGACGAGGTAGTGTAACAATCATTGTTGTGGAGTATGGTTGTATCGACCGGAACAGTCACTACTTTGATCGTGACTAAGCTTCAATTAAAATTGACTCAACTAATTTTAGACCATGTGACAGCTTGAAGGCTTAGACCCAATCTTTAATTATAACACCCCACAAGTATTCCGTGATAGTTTAATGGTTAGAATTCGCGCTTGTCGCGTGCGAGATCGGGGTTCAATTCCCCGTCGCGGAGTTTTTTTATTTTTTTTCATTCAGAATATGAGATTCGTTTAGTTATGGGAGAATATTTGTTATTGAAATGTAAATAATTGATGCGTCTGACTATATGTTTTGAGCTATGCGGTCTAAAAAATACTCTTTGGACACTTGATCAACCACCACCGGTGGTTGAGGTACATTGTTAACACCGTCAACAGTAGAAGTCATAAGTAATAGAAACTATCTATATTTTGCTTAGTCTTTCTAAAAACTATATATTTATTATACAACTAATATACAAATAATCAGCTCTTTATATAAGGCTAATTGAGGGTTATCCTGACTTTTAATATAATTTAATTAGGTCTCAGTATTGTTAGTAACTATACACGAGACTTCCGAAAGTCAGGAAAAAGAAAGATGAAACTTTCTTTTTCAACAATATGAAACTATCTTTCAACTACTAAATTATATGTTAAAATAATCAATAAATTATAAAATCATGAATAAATTATAGAGTAATTATAATAACCGAGAGCACGTGAATTTTTATCCTAGGAAAAACAAACTCATCAAAATATTGAGTTTTTCACTTTTGTTTACTCTGTAACAAAGTGACTTAGATGTCACAAGGTCGTACAACGGAAGAAAATGCACCTAAAGATGAGTGCTCACGTGAACAAATACAAGGAAAGCATCCAATATCGTATATCAAGGTAAGAGAAGAGGATGTATCATATCAAAAGGCAACTACAAATGATTATTTTTTTTTCATACATCATTTGATAAGTACCGAAACGTTGGTCTTATTACTACTATGGTCGTCGTTGCCTGTAATATTTCCCAATATATTCAGTAGTAGTAGTGCTCATAATGATACAAATATAATTTTTTTCATTATAAGTCTTCTACCGCAAAGTAGATGGTTTATTGTAATGGAGTGTATTGGATTAATGAGTATGATGTTTGCCTATGTTGGTATAAATTTATATTGTGAAGATATAAGGTCACCACCTTTGAGTTCATATGACACCATAACAGATAAGCAGAGTTCATTGAAGATAAGAAATAGCAAAGAAAATGATCGTTCATTTATTGATCAGTATATGTTCAGAGAGACTAGTGGTGTCATCGATTTGAGCATCCTTGATGTTTGTGATATTCTATATGGGGACTGATTTCGCTAGCATCATGTGCGATCAATTTTGTATCGTCTGTTTTTGTCATCCATGGAGATATCCTTAGATCGATGGACTATGTTAATCGTTGCTTATGTAAGCTGACCCCATCTACAAATCAGGCTGTTTTGGCTGAGTAATCCATTTTGTGTCCTTGTATCCGACGTTGCCCGATGCGGTGATTCCACCGAAAAATTGACGCCACACTACAACTGTGGCTGCATAGAAGCCGAACAGTGGCAGGATCGAAAGTGTGGAAAATCACAGCCTTTGTCTTGCAAAGAAAATGCCGTACAGAAGTCGCAGAAAGAAATAAATGTGGAGGTGGTGGAAGGTGAACACGTGTGTCTGTCGAAATTTCTGTGAAATGGAAGCCATCGCCACTCTCACAGCTGCATAATCACAGCTTATACAAGAGCGCATTTGTAATCCGACAGGGCTGCTGTCTTGGGGTTGTTTTTATATAAATGAAGTCTTCGCCACGGGTTGTTACTGTTTGGTCTACATTTCCAAATACGTAGTCTTTATAGTTGCATCTGTATAGCACAATATATTTACTCGAGCATAATACCTGATATTACGAGTCTCGCATAGCATATTATAGTAAAATAATAGTATACTATTTTAATAGCGAGAAATAAATGACGGTACGAAAGCCAAGCATGGTGAGTAACTGGTGGAAGGGTATTGTTTTCCTTCAAATAGTTGTCATCGGTTGGATAACTTCCTCATTCTTATTGAGTCAACTTTTTAAGACTTATAACCACCCAATTTTTGTTACGTATTGTTCAGTGTCCACTTGCTCAGTTTACCTTTTACCTTTATTGAAAAAGATGTTACAACAAGTTTTGCAACGTTATTTCAGTAAGGATAAACCACTACCCAGAAGCGAAAACACACTTTACCTAAATGACTTAAATGATTCAAATGAAGAAGATAGTGAAATAGTATATGAGAATGCTGTGTCAATGCGTTACATAATGAAGATAAGTTTAATATTTGGTACTATTTGGTTTACGGCTAATTTAACAACAAATGCATCACTTTCGTATACCACGGTTACTTTACAAACTATCTTATCATGTACTGCATCATTTTTTACATTATTGTTTAGTGTTTTATTACGAATTGATAGAATTAATTGCAAGAGATTACTTGGGATAATCTTATCCTTTGCTGGTATTGTATTGATTGTTTGGAATAAAGACACTGTAGGTAACACTATATCAGCCGGTACTGATAACAATAGTATGAATATGGAGAAAAAAAATATCGTTGTGGGTAATTTGTTAGCTATAATGGGGGCAATGATATATGGTTGTTACAGTTCTCTCTTTAAATTAAACATTTCTGGTTCCCAAATAACAACTTACCCCCATAGGACTAATGACAATATTACTACTACCAATGTTGCTGATGAAAATTTACCTTCAGTTCAAATTATTATTGGATTTATTGGATTTTTCACAATGTTGGTACTATGGCCCGTTATTTTTATCGCAGACTATTTGAAAATTGAGCAATTTGAGTTACCAACTGATAATACTACAATTTTGTTAATAGTTATTAATTGTAGTATAACAATTTTAAGTAATTACTGTTGGGCTAGCGCTATAAAAAATACAACGCCTCTTACTGTTACCGTTGGGTTAAGTTTTACCATACCTTTGAGTATGATTATTGAGTTTTTGGTTAATTTAAACTCAAACTTTTCCAACGATGAGGGAAATCCAACTGGAAATCAACTTAATGCCATGTACTTTATTGGTGCTATTCTAATTTTAATTTCATTTGTTTTAATCAATTATGACAGTGACGAAGATGTGGTGAGCTTTGCTAGCGATAAAGTAGAAGAAGGTAATGACGAACTGACACAATTATGTGAAAAGCAAGATACAAACTATGAGAGCATAGTATGAAACTACATACAATAAGTGTGGAACTACAGCAAATGAGTAGCCTGCCAGCACAGAAAAGTAAATATAACATATATAAATATTCAATCTTTACATATTCGAAAAGCATTCAAGAAATTTGAAACTGAGATCTTAAAATACAAAAAATTAAAAAAAGAAAACAAAAATAAAGTACTGATCGTTTTTCTGCCAAAAAGACACAAAAATAGCGATGAGTAGAGGAATGCTGCTCGTTCTATTGAATAATTACTACAAGAGTGTTTTAGATAGCGAACAAATATATTGGGATTATATATGTCGTAATAATGGGTTCGAACTTACCAAAGATACCGACAAGAACAAGCCCATTAGTGGAACGGAAGAAAAAGAAAAATTTAGTGCTGCTCATCGCAATGAGGAATTCGAAAAAAGTAAAGAACATTTACAGACTAATGATAGTCAGGACACCAAATCGAATATTTCAAATGATTCCAATGTACAAGATCAATTATTACTGCAATTACAGAAACAAGTACATAAATTAACTAGAGATATTAATATGTTACAACGCGATAATGATGAATTATTACATGCAAACAAAAGTATTAGAGCTTTATCTGAGTCCAAACAACGTGAATGGAAAAGGAAATTCAAAAAACTGACTCAAGAAATGGGTTCCACAAGGAAAGGAGCATTTACTTCAGAAGTTAAAGCGACAGCAAAAGAGAATGCAGCATATGGAGATACAAAGAAACATAGCAAAGAAGAGCAGAGCATGCCGAAAAAGAAGCAAAGAGGTAATGGAAGACATAGTTCGGATAATACACAAATTGCTACCGCTATGTTGCAATCGGTCTTTGATACGAGCAGTGATAGTGATAGCGATGTAGGGTCTTTTGTAAATTCACTGAGGGTTACCAATACTAGGGCTAACGTCAAACCTAAGGGTCTTGTCACAACTAACACAGGGATAGAAACCGACAATATTGAATCACCAAAATATCCAGACGGCAATGAAACGGACGGAAGCCAGTTGATCATCGAACCGACAATTAAGTTTGTCGGTTTCAAAAAACGACATGAAAGGCCAAAAATAAAAATTGCGAAAAGACGAATCGACAAATTATGAAAAAAGCAAAACAATTCGAAGTTCAATGTTTTTTCGTATAGCTACTTTTCTTACACTAATCGATGAACAGAGAGTTGAAGAAACTGTTGGAAGCTGCGAATAGGTGGGATCCCAACTATATTTACGCATTACCCACTAGTTACAAAAGAAATAAGAAAAAGAATGCGACAACAAGTGAACTAAATGAAAGTATATCTCTCACATCTAATAGTAGCAAAGATGACAGTTCTAATGAAAAAGGTGCTCGTAACGGGGTTGTCAAAAAGACTAACGGAAAATCGCTTTTGAACAAAAGAACAAGACATCTGAAAACTGTAAATAAAATGGATGAGAAACACACAACGAAAGGATATAAGAAAAAATTGGTGGATGCCAAAACTGTCCATGAAAAGAATCATATAAATATTAATCGAGATAGTAATGACACCAATGATGTTCAAAATACTCCTTTCAAAAATAAAATCATTAAAGAGAAAGTTAGCAGAAAGAAAATAAATACCACCGATAATACTAAAAAATTTGAAATTAAAAGAAGAAGGCTTTCGCATTCTAAATTTACTGCAGCCGCTGAAATTGAAACTAATGTTACCAAGAATGTTATGAGAACTAATGTAAACACAGTTGATGATACAACAATAACCGATATCGATGGCAGTACCGCAAGCCCTGATAGTAATTTTTCGATTAATGATGACGACGATGTCACTAACACTACCATTATGAAAAATTCAAGAATTAAAAAGAAAAGCTACAAGCAAAGTAAAAAGTATCATAATACAAAGAAGCCCATTAATATGCAAAAATCCACTAATGGAAATATAAGTGATATAGAAACTGATTCTACCGTAGCATCATGTCAGTCATCTTCAAACTTCGTTGACTTATCGATACCTGATTTTTCTAACAAGCCTCATAACTCTAATTATTTCGAATCTATCAAAACTTTTTTCATTGAACAGGAAAGTAAAGTCATCAACTTAAATTATAGTTTTTTCAATTTCAATTGCAATACTTTTGATCTAAACTCAATTCAAATTTTGCCATCTAAGAAACTTTCATCAATGGATCATACTTCCTCGGAGGAATCATCACAGTGGGTCAACTTGAATAACTTACTTTTCCATAATTTTTCTGAATCATATGAAATAAATTTTCAGAAAGAGAGAGTCAAATATGATCCAATGTTAGAAATAGGTAAATTGATTGAATATTTTATTTTGATATATCTACCAAATGATTATTGGCAAAGAAAATTTACGAATGAAATTTTAGTACCATTGAATAAAGCTTATGATAATAATGATCAGCTGTCTTTCATTCAAACTATAGAATACTATAATAATTTAATCACTAATATACCAAGATCTTTAATCAAGTTGCATTTATCTGAAAAAAAAACACTACCGCAATCATTTATTCATGATTTCTTACAAATTATTTATTGTAGATCAATTCACCCACATGCTAATAAACTGAAAAATTACCAAGCTTTTAGTAACTTTGTTTATGGTGAATTATTACCGAACTTCTTATCTGATGTGTTCAACAAATGTAATCTAAATAAGGATTCCATATTTGTTGATCTTGGCTCCGGTGTTGGTAACTGTGTCATACAGGCATCGCTAGAATTTGGTTGTAAATTGTCAGTTGGATGTGAAATAATGAATAATGCAAGCGATTTGACAGAGATACAATTAAATGAACTGAACAGTCGATGTAAATTAATGGGTATTAATGTTTCACCAATAGAATTCATTCTAAGACAATCTTTTGTTGGTAATGAAAAGGTTATTGAAATATTGAAAAAGTGTGATGTATTATTGATTAATAATTTTCTTTTCGATTCCAAATTGAATGAAGAGGTGGAAAAACTAATACAGAATTGTAAAATTGGCTGCAAGATTATAACATTGAAAAACTTGAGACGTTGGGGTTACACAATTGATTTTTTCAATGTAGACAATATATTAAGCAGAATGAAAATCGAAAATTTCACATTCAAACAAGACAGTGTGTCTTGGACCCATAACGGTGGGGAGTACTTCATTTCCACTGTACTAGAGTCGTTAAATGAGTCTCTGTTAGATCAAGAGAGCAGATTTAGAAGATCTGACCGAAATGTTAAATACTCAAGATAATGTCTTGAATTTTACAAACTTGTCAATGGGACACTTTCTTTGAAGAGGTGGAAGTCACTGTTCAAAACACGGAGAAGTTTCTGCCATATATATAATATAATATCATGATTTTCATTAAATATTAGTAGCATATATACATCATCACATAATCAATAATGGAGCATAATAAACTAAATTTCAACTTGATAGACTCCAATACATCATTTTGAGCATTATCGCTTTAACCTAATGTCATTAAAAATGTAATACAGATTATATATTTTCTTTATTCGTGAAATTAACTTGAATATGTACCAAAGTTCTCATCATTTTCTTAACAGCGAGAACATGCCAAGGAATATGGGAATTTTCTCCATTAGAAACACCAAACCAACTATTTAATGCAGCCAAATTCCTGAATTCTTTCAAGATAATTTTTAACAGTTTATAGCTATCCGAATGTGGACAGTTCAGCAAATTTACTTCAAACTTATCCCAAACAGAAGTTTCACTTGTTTTTTTGAATTTGATTAACGCGCCACTCTTGATAGCGCATCTATGTTGTGAATTACCAAGCGGGAACGGGTTTTGAAATATGACACTGTGTATATCTTCATCGATGTTCCTAATCTCGTAATCATCAAATTTATTAAAGTTCAAGTTTTCTGCACATTTTTCATCTTTTAAAATCGGTTTGAAAGTAGGGTATAGCTTATTTTCGTCATAGAATGATATTTTAGTATTATCATCCACACAAACTACCGCTAGATGAATATTTCTACCGGATAATCTCCTCCAATTCATGAGTTCATCATCTGGTAATACACCATTTAATCTTGTTAAAATCAAACAAATCTTCCCATATTTTTTGGACCCAAGTCCAATGGCCATTGCCCACAACTGAGTACATGCATTATCAAATAAAGCCTTAGAATCTCCAACATACCATGATTTTATCATACTTTCTTTACCAGTAGAGTCAGATAAAACACCAAAAATCCATTTTCTATCAACACTTCTAGAATATGCCAAATGGATATATGAATCGTAATCGATAAAGGATAAGCCATTGGTTTGCTTTGAGGTTCGAAAAGTGATTTTATCCGGTAACTTATGGGCAATTGTAGTAAGCTTAGTCCATTTGGGCCATAAGATATTATAAATACTGGAGCAAAGATTATAGTAATCGTCAACAGAGGTTAATGGATTCTTGATGAAATCCAATGGAACCACTTTCAATAAAAGGTCTATATTTGGGATTTTTGCTCTGACCTCATCGTGAATAGTTTGATAGACTGTAATATTAGACAATAAATTTTCTAATGTGTTATTTTTCAAGGGCAAAATAATCATCAAAGTAGTATCCTTGTCATTTTTCTTGTTTGTTGAGCAATATGTCACAATCTGAGCGGCTAGTAATAGTAGTTTACTCTTTTCAAAATCTTTTAAACAAACCAATCCGTTAGTATCGCTTGGGGTTAACCTTAACAATTCACAAAACCCGAATTCCTGGTTAGTATAAGTTTGAGACAAAGTCGATATAAAAGATCTGCAATCTTCATCTGTTGGTGTTGTTAGTAATAAAAATTTAAAGTTCTTAATGCCCATGTAAGGTTTCAAATTCAAAAACTTATTAAATTCATAGGTATCAGACTTAACTTTGATACATTCGTGTTGCTTCTTAGTTAGTACAAATGGTTGCTTGTTTGGATATATCTTATCTATGATTTTATTACTGTACACGTTTTTGAAGCTGGAAAAAATGTTCTTAAGTGTCTTAAAAATGAACCCGTTCTCATCTAATAAAACTTCATCGTATTTATATTCAGGAATCATTAAATTTTCCAGCATATCATAATCGTAAACAATTTGTTCGCAAATAATATCCAAAATCTCTTGATTTTTGAAATCGACATTAATAACTGGGTTAGAATTTATAAATACATCAGGTATTGATGATAAAGGAATGTGTCTTAATATGAAGGGTAAGTTACCAAATTTCTGTTTTGAATGTCTATTTTCATCATTAACGTTAGCAGGTTTATTAGTAATGTTTGAATCAAATGTCGCTGGTGTAGCTAATCCATTCTTTCCGATATTCAAAGTATCTGTCGAAGGTGTTCCTTTGTTAAACTTTCGCTCCGGATCGTTTTTTGTAAAATTATCAAGCTCTGTTGGTGCTAGTGTAGGTGATATTGAGTATACTGCTTTCAGTGGCGAGTCCCCATGCGTCAAATCAGTATGAGCAATTTTCCAAATTGAGTTAGAACCTTCTTTGTTATACGATTCATTCATTGCATTGTAGTTTGTTGTCAAAGCCCACGGTGGCAGGGATTCATTAGCAGTGCTAGATGGTGGGGGTTGATAATTAAGTAATTGAGGTTCATGAATATCCAGTTGCTTCAAATCCGATTTTTCATCGCTGTAGTCGAAGGATTCAAAACTTGAATCTGAATCATCGTCTTCTGAACTTGAAAGATCAGCGGTTGAAATAGTAAAATTCAGAGGTTCATTCTTTTGTTGTGGACTAAAAGAGAATTTACCACCATTTTTATATTTATTATCTACACTGTTTAGAATTTTTGGATTAAATAGTAATGGTGCAAAGACACTTTTTCGTTTATCCCTTGGTGTTTCTACAGGTAGTGGTGCTCCCGGATCTGTATAAAATGGAGAATTGGAAAGAGTCATTTCATCAATAGGTATATCGAGGTATTTTCTCTTCATATTTGGTTTTACTAATAGATGTTTATCTGAATGGCCATCAATATCATCAATATTCCTCAACATTGTATCGCTATGTTTGATATCATTCTCTATTGAATTGTCATGTCCGATGTTTCTGTGGTAATCATCATCATCATCATCATCATCGGATAACCCAAACATATCTTCAGTAATTTCATCTGAAGTGGCTTTTTGTTGGGAAGTATTCTTTTGTGAATCATCAAATAAATTATCATTAACATCTTCATTTGATCTCATTGCATCATCATTGCCATCATCATCGTCATCGTCGTCGTCGTCGTCACCAAATAAGTCTTTATCATCAATCCCATCATTTTCATTAGTGCTATTATCATCAACTTCATTCATATTAGTATCAATATTGTCGAGATTATTCGAAGTTGGAAGTGTTATATTATCAGTGTTAGAATTTTCTAGGTCTTGGTTAATAATATGTTCATTACTATTAGTATTGTAATTATTAATATTACTAGAATATTTGAAAGCAGGATCATCATAGTGTTTTGAAACTGTTGAATCAAAAAGATTCTTCCTACACGATTCATTTTTCAGTATTGATGGTGAATCATTATTACTTAAATCTTCTGATGTTAGTCCTCTCTTTGTTGCTTGAAATAATTCATTATTTACAGGAATATTATTGATACTATTTTGTGAGTTCATCATGTTGGAACTGACATTGATCAAAGTGTTAGGTGTACTAACATTTGAGACTTGATTAAGGGATTCATTCAACAAAGTTAAGTTATCTTTATTCATTGGATTAGTCATTAAGTCATCGATGTTACTTTGAATATTATTTTGAATTTGGTTGTGATTTAATGGTGATAGTTTTTCCACGAAAAGTGGTTGTGATAAATTAATTGAATTAGGTATCGTAGAATTGTTATTAGAGTTGTTCATATTGTTACCAATTACATTATTCAATAATGTATTGTTGTTATTACCAATGGAATGTTTATAAAATTGCTGAAACTGTTCTGTATATCCTCCACCAGAACTCATTGGATTTGTGTTCAAGTTTCCTATGCTACCAGGTGTTCTATAAGCAGAAGTTTGCTTTATCTGAATGAAATCATCAATAATATTCATTACATCTTGTAGATCATTATTCAAATTATCAGTGGCAGTATGTGCAAAATAAATGTTTTTATTATTGACATTAAATTGAGGTTGTGCAAAACAAAGATCCAGCGGCCAAATCACCGAAGTATCAATATTCGTATCATTCGATAATTCAATTGGTTCTAAATATTTGGATATTGTTGGAATATTGCCATTTAAGATACCTATATTTGGTTTAACTTCAATCCATTTAATTAATTTTTTATCATTAAACTTAATACCATGGAAGACAGAAAGACTCTCTAAGAGCATATCAGCATTATCTGGTGAGTTAACCAAAAATGAATCTAAACTATTGCTATTATTTTCTATATTAATGTTTGAAGTAGTATTATTTTGTATCAATGAAGAATTCAAAGCACTGGCAATTGAGGAGGCATCAGTATTAGTATTATTATTAGTATTAGTATTCAGTTTATTATTTGCGTTGACAGGTGTGTTATTTTTCTTAATCAAAGACATTCTGATACCAGACGGAGCTAAGTATAATGCGTGACTATCTAAGAACGATTTATCTTGTAATCTTTCCTCTGTCAATTTCATTAATCCTAAATCCTTAATACAGGTTGTAATGGTTAACGTACCATCAGCGAATAAATGGGGTTCTATTTGTAATAAGTTATTACTTAATTCGTTTTTAGAGTCATTCATTAATGAAATACATGCATTACCAAATTGAATCAAGTTGTTTTGTGAGTTGACAGATAATTCAATGTAGATAGATTTTCTCAATGCTTTTAAAAAAAGGGCATAATGTGGTGGTAAATTAGGTTTCGAGTAATCTGCATTGAAATGGCCAGTTTTATTTGGTACTAGCTTACTGGTATTAATATCATTTGAATATTTGGTAAGTGATTCCAGTGGGTCTTCAAAGCCAGTTGAATTCGTATCGTTTATGTTATCCTTATTTGCATCCCGTGGTAATATCGGCAATGGATCATCATTTATGCTGAAACACCATAATTCCTTTGATAGTAAAGCTACTAAATTTTTGGAGTTCTGTTTCCTCAGTAGTAGTTCCATACGCACAGACCAGTAGTCATCATCAACTGGGGGTAAGTATTGAGCATACTGGATCTTATCAATATGGGTTAACTCATAGAAATTTGTCAGTACTTCATCTAGTCTATAAATGTTTGTTATATCCTCTGTATCCATAACTTTGTTGATGCAATATAGTAACTCTTTCTTAATTTGTACTCCTTCTCTCTCAGCTATACGCAGCGTGATGTGCGTGGTTCAATACGTGTGTCGGGATGGTTAGGAACCGGGTATTCCAGCAAGCACGACGGTTTGAAACCTCCAATATTTGTTCCCACCAAATCAAACCGCATACTGGAAAATATCCACATGATCACGTGGGATCGCCAATCCACTGGGCGGCAATTTCCGTTTTATTATAAGATGCACCAATAGGAAACGAGTACAACGCCTCCACTACGGCACGCTTTATCTCGTCCTAACAAGCCTTAGTTCTCTGTCTGAATCAAATATAACAACCGAAGATCATCTGCTGAGGGGTGATTGGTCAAGAATGCAACCAGTGATGGCACTGCCAAAAGCGTGATCCCGGATTCGAACTCGCGACCTGCACCAAAAATGCAACAGCTGAAAAATTATCTACAATTTCCCTTTTCGGTTTAAGTTTGAGGTCCCAACTTGGACTTTCTTGTGAATGTGAAAATATCAAGAAAAAAATGAAAAACGAAAACCACATAATCTAAAAAGTGAGAAAAAATACATATCTTTTAGTAACTCGACCACGAAGATGACGATTTGGAATGAAAATAAACCTTCTTCAGGTGCTTTGCTGTTTAATGAATGCAGAACCCATGGTATAGGTGGAATGTCGCGTTTCAAAATCATCATAGACCTAGATAAATTAAGCAAACAGCAACCTGATCTAAAACAACTACATCTAAGAATTAAGAATGAGGAAAGTCCTTTGTTGAGACCTATTTATATATCGGGCCCTTATTCATTTTACTGTGATGTCAGACCAATTAATTATGATGAAGATGTCTTATTTAATTCAAAAGAAGATATTCAATTTGTGGAAGATTTAAAACCGGATGAAACATTCAAAACTGCTTTGTTCTTCAATGAATATAGTAAGTTAGACAATACATCAAATAAATATTGTTGGATAGTAGATGTTATAACACAATTAGCTGTAATCACTTTCCCCACTTTAACATTTTCGATTAGAATTGGTACATCAAGACTTATAACTAAAGGTAGAAAGTCTTTACGTAAACCAATTGTTGATACATTTGAAGCATTAGAAATAATAGAATGGAATGAGGAAAAATTATGGGATCTACCACCTCTATTTCCAGACAAGCCAGCGCATTTAGTGATATTAACTCATGGTATCTTTTCCAACACTGGTTGTGATATGTTATATATGAAGGATAAAATTGAAAAAATTGCTAATCAAGTGGAAGTTAAATTCAATCCTAATGTCGTTATTAGAGGTTGTATAGATAATATGGGGAAATCTGCACATGGTGTTCATTATTTAGGTAAAAGAGTGGGTGAATTTGTTATGCGAACTGTTGATAAACTACGTGATGAAAAAATAATGATAAATAAAATTTCATTTATTGGACATTCTTTAGGTGGTCCGACACAAGCTATGGCTGTTCATTATATTAATGAATTAAGACCAAATTTTTTTGACATAAATAATGGTGGTATTCAACCAATAAATTTTATAGCATTAGCATCACCTATGATTGGTGTAATTGGAGATTTCCCATTTTATTTATCTGTACCATTAGATATTGGTGCATTAGGTATTACTGGTAGAGATTTGAATTTGAAGAAAACTCCAGGCGTACCAAAAGATGGTGTTCATATTGAAAAAAGTAATAAGAAATATCCTAAATTAATTATGGAAATAATTCCACAATCACCAGCAAAAGAAGTTTTTGCAAATTTTATCAATAGAACAGTATATGCCAATGTTATTAATGATGGTATTGTACCGCTTAGAACTGCAGCATTGTTATATTTAGATTGGAGATCATTATCAAAAATAAATAGAATCAAAAATGTGAACAAAAATGCCCCCATGTTAGAAATGAATGAACCCATGGAGAGGAGTGAAACTACAATTAATGAATCTAATGATGATATTAGCAATAGTGATAAGGACCAAATTGGTAATGCAACAGAAATTCCTACTGAAGACTTAGATAAAAAAGCAACAATGCAATTTTTCTTAACAGATGCTATTAAACATTCAAGACGTAAACAACATAAATTTGGTCGTAGTCAAACTATTGATTTAGATGATGATGATGATGGTGATGATAGTAATAGTAATAGTGATAGTAATGTTAAAATTGATAAAATGAAATTTAGGGATGCCCCAGATGAAGCGTCTGCTATTTTATCAGCACTATCTGTCTTAACTGCACCAGTGCCAAGTCAAGATTATATTAAGAATCCAGGTGCTCGTGCAGACAAGATTGTACATGATAAGATTTATACTCCGAAAATGTTACCACCACCACATTATATTGATAGATCAACATTTAAAAGAATAATATATCCTAATGAAAATATTAATAGAATACAAGAAAGAATTGCCAGGGCGTGGCAAGAAACTATGAATTGGAGGAAAGTTTTAGTTAAGATTCAACCAGATTCACATAATAATATTGTTGTAAGAAGAAGGTTTACTAACCTTTATGGTAATGTTGCGGTGACGCATATGGTCCAAGAACATTTTGGTACAGAAGCATGTAAAAAGTATGTCATTTAAAAGGCTGTGAGATGGGCAAGAATATTTGATTCAAGAAATAAATAAAAAAAAGATATTGGATATACTAATAACTAATGATTATAAACTCCACATATATATATATATATATATATATATATATTAGGTATATTTTGGTAATTGCATTTTTTTCCTCATGATTTCCACGGTTATGAAAATTGCAGTTTTGATGTTGGAGACAAAAGAATAAGCGCATGATGACTAAATCATGGAAATGATAATTACAAAATAATGTTTGAGAAATGGAACAAAGAATGGTATAATTAGATACAAGATTGGGAAATATTATTCAGGCTCCATTTAGCGGGTTTAAAATAATCCATTGAACCACTTGTGGCCCTTTGTCTTTGACTGTTTAGGTACATCAAAACCATTTTCACTTCTTGTAATTGTCCCGACACCATTAAATGATTGATATGGTGTATTGTTATTAGCATTACCATTTGATAGCCCTACAAATCTTTTGAATCTAGTTTTACTTAATAAACGGGCCATGTATGGTGTTACTGCAGCAGTTAATGGGATTCTAATAAAGATTAAAGACTTATGTAACCCATATGCAAGCAAAAATTCTGTCAGTAGAGAGTTGTTCTTGAACTGTTTCCACCAATTGGAAGTACCATCTAATATTAATCGATCTCTTTCCAATTTTCTTTGATTCACTTTGTCAATTATGTTTGTTTCATCTGGTTCACCATAGCCGAAAATTCTCTTTAATCTGTTCAAATAAAGCTTGATTCTAGTTTCGCCAAAGGAGTGTACTGTCCAAAAACAAAGCGGTAGCGATACGAAAGTAACTCCGATGTAGACAATTAAGGCAGAATAGCCGTATGTCTTCATAAGTTTCTTAATACCCTTTAAGTCCTTTGAAGGGTTAGCATTATTTGGAATTGTAGCTTGCAATCTGCCCGAGCTGACCATCAAAGATCTTCTCACTGTTTGTGGGAGTATCCTCATCGATACAGCTTTGGACAAGGTGCGTGTGGGTGTGGTAGTGAACATGTTTGCCAGGCGGTTGCTTAATGGAGTTGGTGGTGAGTCTCGTAGGGAAAACGATTTTTCAGCTGCCTAGCAATTTGGCTCGCGATGGGCCAGGCAGAACAGTTGCTCTGCCTAGAACAACACCGGCCCAGCCTGGAGGAGGTGGCCAGGCGGAGAAGCCCCGGCAAGACACAGGCAGAAATGTCGTTGTCTCCCACCGTCACAAAGAGCCCCCACAAAAGCGTGAAATTGGAACGACGATTTGCTTCTTGGTTACACCCCACAAAGAAAAGATCGTGGTGTGACCTTCTGCATCGTGCAACGCTAGCGTCTTGTCCAGTCCACCGTTCGGCAACTACAGGTACGGCACAGGTATCGAACAGCAGGTCGCATTATGAAAGGTACAAACTTGAAGACACTCCTGGATAAGCTGTATCCCAGAAACACCAGATCACGTAAGCATCCAACACAAATTGATAACAGACAGTTTACTCAAGATTTGATCAATGAATTATATTCCGATAGCGAATTTGAGGATTTAGTAAATTGGGATTACGACCAATTACTGCTCAATGCGAATGAGGATGATCAAATCAATGAAACTATGGGTAAGCAAATTCATTATAATGATGATAAACACTTCAAGGGCGATGTTGGTATCACTACTACTGCTAACTTGAGACATAGAACAAAACAAAATTATATAAATTTGAAAAGGAAGGCTTGGCGACCTATAGACATTATTAAGTTCAAGATTCAATATAGAATCAATAAGATCGATGATTCATTACAAATAATCTTCTTTAACGATATTAATAAATTAGAGAAACTATTTTACCCATTCACTTTATCTAATATCTTATTAATTGGTATCATTATGAGTAAAATCCCAACTTGGTTCCACATCTACTATACAATATTATTTTGCATATTGATCCCCATGAGATTTTATATCTACTATAAGCAGAATAATCATTATTTTATGGCAGATCTTTGCTATTTCGTTAATTTTATGTGTTTATTATTTATTTGGGTTAAACCAGATTCACAAAAATTATTTCAATCATGCTTCGCATTAACTTTTGGTTCTTTGTCATTCGCTGTCATAACGTGGCGTAATTCTTTAGTTTTACATTCTATTGATAAGACAACATCATGTTTTATACACATTATCCCACCAATCGCCATGTACGTCATTTATTGGGCATTAGATGAGAATTTTAAACTAGAAAGATTCCCCGGTGCAATACAAACAACAATAAATTTAAAATTTAATATTATTTGGACATCAATTTATTATTTAATTTGGCAAATACTTTACCATTTCTTCATTACTTTAAGAAAATCTAAAAAGATTAAATCTGGTCAAAGAATGACTAGTTTTGAATATTTAACTAAACATCAATTTAAAGATCTTTGGTGTGTTAAATTACCTGCACCTTTACCAATGATTATTTACACTTTTTTACAATATTTTTATCAATTGTTTACTATGTTATTATGCGTAATTTGGTTAAGGTATAGGTTGGCAGCATTGATTTTCCTATTTTTAATTTTTTTAGTCGCATCGTATAATGGTGCTACTTATTATATTGATATTTATGGTAAGCATTTTGAAAATCAATTAGTTAAATTAAAGCAAGAACTAGAAATTTTACAAGATGAGTTGAAAACTTACAAGGCTGAAACCGATAACAACAATAAAGAAAGTGACAATGACAATGATAATAAAGAGTAATAATAACTTAATCAATAAAATTTTGAAAGGTAATGAATCAGTTCAGTCATTAAATTCTGAACTTTAGTGACTACCGTTTTTCTCCATGAAGTCATACCTTTATATATTCATTGACTATCTTTCCCAATTTAGCACATATTGTCAGGATTTCTACTACTATGCTGCCGTATGATCGATTGGGTTATACATCACTGCATTAATACTCAATGTATATCTACCGCCTCCAGCCTACTATCTGTTTCTGCTAGTTACTTCATGGTCAATATTTTTGAATTCATATGTACAGGTTATTAAGATCAGATATTTTATACATATATATATTCACATAAAAAAAAAAAATTCAGTTTCCAAGATAATGAATCAAGTTAAGAGTTAGAACTATCAAAAGAATTGACCCGTACTAACAGAGTTCTGTACCGCTCATGTCGAAAATTTAATATTTTTGTTCGTGTCTATAAAAAAAAAATGCCTAATTGAAACCATGTAAAACAGTTCCTTCATAAAAGAATCTTCATGTTCAAAGGTTCCTATATTAAAAGTTCTTCAATTTCTCTCTCTAATTTCTTTATTCGGTCTTTTTTACTTATCGCACGCCTCAAGTGATGAAGTGAATCTTCATCTTCTAAATCAGCTAAAGCAGCACGCAGTCTCTTAACATCTTGATAACTCCAATCAACAAAATATTTAGATGAAAGAACAACTCTTAAAGCATCTTGCAATTCTCTCCTCTCTACAAAAAAATTCAACGTTATCTTGGCAAATGTGGAATCTCTTTTAACCCTTTCACTCTTGGGTAAGTTCAAAAACATATTGGTCATTCTAAATAAACCACGTTTTTTCCACGTCTTTTGAGCTAATTCAGAATCGTTGAATTTTATCGCTGCTTTCATCATTAGTTCATATGTCCAACAATTCACTAAAAGTTTATGTTTACTTTGAATCAAATCTTTAAATAACTGATCATCCAAAGGATTTTCATAGAGTTTTTCAAATATCACGTTCAAATCAGTAATATCTAAGGTATAAGTGTCCAATCTTTCATAAAACTCTTTTTTTGAACCAAGTTTTATCGGTATAGTAAGGTATGTGTTTAAACATTTGTAATTGAAAATGGATGAGTTTATATCATTAAAATTCATTTCTTTTAATAATTGGAATATTTTACTTTTAAACTCTTCCAAAGTGGTACTAGTTTGTTTTAGTTTCAAAAATGTATCACCTTCCCACCCCATCAAATCTGTCAAATAATCTTTATCCGTCTGTCCTCGATTCAAATGGAAATGCCATAACGCAGCTGATTCTAATAAAATGTCATTAAGATTGTTGATCTCCTTCAAAGGCAACATTGGTAGAATAATTGAACAGTCCTGAAAGGATCTAGTGGTATAATCAATATCGTTCAACAAATCATTTCTATATTTATCACCTTCATCAAACATAGTAATTAATGGGATCTTATAATTTTCCCAATTCGAGTACGCTAAAAGTAAATAATTGAATAAAATGGGATTAAATGCTTCGCCCCAAGCAGTTTTATCATCAATAGTACCTTGCGATCGTATTTCAACAAATTTTCGCAGGGTAAACTGAAAATACAATGCCCTACAAAGATTTACATCACCATCGTAAGCGGCAAGCGTCATGATGTTTTCAATATTACTTAATTTATTCTCCAGCAGAGTGGGGACCAATACCTTCCAACCAATTAATCTTAATAATTCTTTCTTACCTTCAGCACTGATATTATTTTGCGAAGTTTTCGCAAATAGTTTAACAATTTTACTTATGGTATAATCACTCGGTACCAGATTTCTTTCTTTCATTTCTTGCAATAAATCAAGTGCCTTGGGATAATTTAGAGTTTGTTCACAGACATTTAATATAGCGTTATATGCATTGATATCGGGTTGATGCTCTATGGACAGAAATTTTAAAGTATCAAACAAATCCATTGCTCTATCATATAATTTCAAATTATTACAAAACAGTATAAGTTTTGAATAGATAGTTCTGTCAGGTAGTAAATTGAAATTTACTTTGAAAAATGATAGCATTTTATTAACTGCTGTAATAGAATTCAGTTTGCATACATAATTCAAACAATAATGTAGTATTCGGTTTTGTGACTTAGAATCTTGGCTTTCAGCAATCGAAGAGTATCGTGTTAGTAACTCATTTAATTTTTGGAAGGGTAAATCTTTATTCAGATCATAATGCTTCGCTGCATCCAAACCTAAAGTATTAAACCTTTTACGATGATAATGTGGTTCTAATTGACCAATGTTTTTGAACAAACAGTCATAATTTTTGGGGCTAAACATTTTCAAGTCATTAGCATAATAACGACATAAAAATTGGTCTAATTTCATAATGTTTGACCAATTTAATTTATAAATCGCACTAGTAAATATGGAACTTATTTCAGTTGAAGTCAAATGCAATAAATTTTCTTGTTTTGATAACAATCGCTCAATAATGGGATTCCAGTCCTTTTGAACAACTAAATATTTTGTTAAAAATTCCTCGTCGTTGATAATTGTTCTAGCACTGTACGAAATTCGATCAGCTAAAACATCATTAAGTAAAGACTTAGGGGGTTGCAATTCATCTGCCGTTAAGTTGGAAGCAGCTTGCTTAGTGTTTAAGATCTTGAAATTCCCCTCCACTAATTCTTTATTGAATTTTAACAAATTATCCATTTTCTTTTCATGTCGGCCAGCCAATGTGACAAGCTCAACAGGTAGCCGTCTGGAATTGGGGACAAACACATACCTCACTGCAATGGCCCTGCAAAGGTTCTTATTTATCATACCTGGAGTTATCACGTGTGGCATACAAATGGTCAAATTCCATCTTAAACCGAACTTGAAAAGAAAAAAAAAAATTAAACTGAAATAAAATTCTTCGATGAGCAACGAAGAACCCAATAAGATGTCCCACGCAAACGACGCCAAAAGTGATTCAAAGGTTGTAGATGAAAGCAAGATAAAAGGTTCTAATGTGAGTGGTAGACCATGGAAAGTAGCTAAAGAACAGTTCAGGCCAAAAGCCCGTGTAGTGAAAAATAAAAAATTCACATCTTGGGAAATCAAACAACAAAAGAGGTTAGAAGATTTGCAATTCAAAGAAAAACTGAAGGCTTTGAAAGATGAAAAGGAACAAATCCGTTTGGATCGTATCAACAAGTTACGTGAAAGAAGAGAAAAACATGAAGAAAAGGAGAGATATGAAAGACTGGCTTCCAAGATGCATGCTAAGAAGGTTGAAAGATTGAGAAGAAGAGAAAAGAGAAACAAGGCATTGAAGGAACGTTAGTTGCATTTTGCATTTTTTAATAGAGAGATACAATCATTAACTTATATAATCGAAACTGTATATTATTCCGTCCAAAAAAAAATACCAGTATAATGAATCATCTTTTGTGATCTTCCATTAAATTTGTAATAAAGTTTTTTTAGTGCATCAGTTAGAGTAATGCAGAGTATTAAACTTTATAGGATTTTGCTACCCATATGGGCTTGTTGGGAGAAAGAAGCAAAAAAACAAATGCGATTTCTGTGGATCGAACACAGGACCTCCAGATTACTTTGACCGAAGTTTGTCTTCAGTCTGGCGCTCTCCCAACTGAGCTAAAACCGCTTACGTAAAAAGTGATATTTTTGGATGTTCATAACCCATTTTTATCTATATATAAGGATTACAGATAGTTTCTATAATCTTTTCTAGCATTACAAAATAGATTGATAAATGGAGCAAAAGCATTTGTTTCGCTTTTTCTTTTTCCTCATATTTTCTTTCACATATTTGCAGCTAAATTAATAATAATTTTGTTTGAATTAGATACTAGTGACAAAAATAAATATAAATACATTTAGTTTTATCATGGAAAATTGAAAATTGATCAAAGAGAGTTGTATTTTGATTGACAGCAGTAAAAAAAGTTTGAAGATGTTGGTTTTGTGGAAGTGATTTTAGTGGAAGCTACCAGATTCCTGGTTGAGTTTACTCATCTTAGAATTATAAATAGAACTTATTGTCTTAAAATGTATATAAAATGTAATATATAAAAGACGAAAATATTTTTCATTTTTCGAAGTCATCGCGGATTTTTCACAAAATCCGGTTAATAGAAAAATATCTCTTTATAAAACAATTCATAAAATATATGATTGACACTGGATAGTATCAATTTACTCATATATTCCAACAGATTTAAATCTCAATATCTTCAAGATTATATTTTCTTGAAAAAGTTAAGTTAAGAATAGAAATAATTGCATGTTATTCTATAATAATACATACTGTATGTACAATACATAAATGCTAAGTTATATATTTGAGGAAAAAAGTTTTTGTGCTAAAATGCTAATATGATATTTTTTAAATGAATATGACTATTATGATTATGAATATTAACCAAACCCACCAATCTTTCTTTTCTTTTTTTTATTCTTTTTATTTTTAGTTTGGGAACCAGTCTGGGATCGCGATAGTGTACTAGGACTTGGCGAAGACAATAGAGGTGGCGTTTGTAATAACGTAAATGCAGGGGTCATGTTATTAGGTAAAACGTTTGGTGGCTGTGAGTTTTCAAGAGCATTATTTTGTTTATTTTTTGGCAGACGATTGTAGATACTTGATTGTGACTGAGAAAATTGTGAATGTGACTTTTTTTTTGAAGACTTACTTTGTGATTGTGTAGAGAGGATTGTAGGAATTTGTGATTGTGATTCTCTCTGCGTAAATTGCAACAAATTATTGTTGGTTGACATTTGTGTTTTTTCAATGTTCAGTTCTTCAACTGGTTCATCCCAAGTATCAAAAACTTCTCTATAGCCTGATGACAAGTTCGAGTAGATTTCATTGGATCTCCGTTTTTCTTCTTGAGGATGGTTGAAAACTAAAGATGCCCTTATCACATCTTTAATTATCTCAGTAATCAAAACATCTGACTGGGAATTGGTTGCCTGCCAACACTGATATAATCTTTTGTAGACGTTATCGGTGTTATGTACCACTTGATATAATAGAATATTAAAAATAGTTTCAACGTCAGTAAATGAAACATCTTCATTGACATAGTAGTTAAAAAACTGATCCAACAGAGAAGTGAATTCGTAAACATCCTGAAAGTAATTGAATTTATCCCCCGTAAGTGAAAACAGGAGTTTGGATATAACCTTTAAATCACTGTTTTCTTTCCTTTTCGCAAGATATGAGTTCATATTTTCTGAAAGTTCGTAGCCTATCTTGGCAATTGTTTGCTCATCCGAAAATACTTGGTAATCTGGTGGTACAATATTTTTACAGTTCTCTAACATTTTCAAACTGATCATAACACTACTATCATCAAATCCTGAAAATTGTTTCAGAAATTTTTCGTTGATGACAATTTTACTTTCCACGTTGCCTGTTGCAGATACATTATCCGTACTCTCAGTGTTAACGGAATTACGAATAATATAATTGTAAATGCTTCTAGAATCCATCCCTTTGACTAATAAATTCAAAGAGATCTCACTGTTATCACTATCCAAATAACAATCGAGATTTTTTTCTGAATCGCTTACTGTAGCAATGCCACTTATAATGTTTGGTAACACCAATAAGGAGCCATTACTAACTGACTGCGCTATTTGGTCATTAATGGTAAAACCATGACAATATACAGTATTATGTAATCTAGAATAAATGAAAATTACAATGAGCGTTATGTTTGAATAATTCAATTTCTGTAATGAAAGTCTATAGCTTCTATCACTTGCTATCAGATCGTGTTTCCATGATAATTCTCTGTTAATCTCTTTATTGTAATGATGACTCAGAAGGATAATTTCTTTAGAAGTTAATAATACTGACCAAGATTCATTAATTTTCTTCAATTCTAGAAATTCAGACCAAGTGATTGCTTCTGCAATGTCAATTTGCCAATCTTCTAAGAAATCAATTTCGGTTAATCCATTGGAATTCATGATCATAATTCTAGAATCTGAGCTGGACCAAAAGATTTTTTTCAGGTTAGTCAGTTGATTCGGTTGAAAAATGGAGCCTCTGAAGTTATTGGATATTTTCAAGCTATTTTTCTGTTTATGATTGGGTATGGTACCAAGGGCCCAATTGCCCTTAATATCAATCAATGCAAATTGCTGCATATTCCATGGATTAAATGCTACATCAGCTAAGGGAAAATCGCTAAATTTATTTGAATGAATGGGGTTATATAAAGTGTAGTCAATATTACCCGTTTTGAAGTTAATTGATATAATCTTTAAGACAAAGAACGAATTCTCTGTAATAACCCCAACTAGATCCGAGAATCGGCCTATGGTTTGGGATAAAACTGGAAATTTGATGCATTTAATCTTTGATCTTAAATTGACTGAAACTATTTTGGTCTGTAAATTTTTATCGCAACCAGCAATGTTGTCACTATTCTCGCTATTAGATTTTATGTCAAATAACGTTAAGGATAGGAATGATTGAGATTCTCCAGACGAATATGCTAGAATATTAGCTTCAACGTTTTCTTTAGACAAATAGCTCGTTTGTATAAGAGCCATATTAACAACGTCTCCGATTGATGGGTCAAAATATTTGATCTCATTAGCATTTGGTTTCAGATTTTCAACTTTCATGGAGTCTTTAAGTTGGTTGATGGTACGTAAAGTTTGTTTCTCATTCAACAAATCATTACCATTCTGCAGAGAGTAAGGAAAATATTCGCTCTTGGATAAATTCTTCCTAACATCTTTGAAAACTTTCACGTTATTGTGATAATAACTACTCATATCCGCATTATTATAGTCAACCGAGCTGAATTCGTAAACAGAATCATCAGAACTATCTAGATCAATATCAGTTTCAACCAAGTCTTCTTCATGTGTCGTTTGTTCAATATCATGTCCTGAGTGTTCTGAACTGTATGGTACCATTCTGTTTAAATGGTCTGTTGTATTGCTACTATTAACGGAAATTGCTGTAGTACTCTCTCCATTTGGTATATGTCCTACAGAAGCATAACCTCTGGAGTCAGCAGCCCCATTCATTTCAATAGCATTTGTATCTACACCAACGTTTACTGGACCAGAGACAATCTCCCAGTTCAGTATTTTTGGATTCAAATTTTTATCTTGTGCTGTAATCCAACTATTAGATCTATCAAGCAATGGTAATGCAGGCCCATTAACTCCCAAGGCTAACTGTCTCCCAATTACCTTCCTAGATGGAATTTTGGGCTTAAACATTTATGTATTTACAGTTCCTTTGATGGAATCTTGGCTACTGAAGTTGTTTGTACTGTGGTTTGTTTTACAATCAGCTTTTTTTTGTTTTAATTTTTCGACACTCATCGGAACAGAAATAGATTTCTGTGTAAATTTCTTGTAGCCCCGGCTGGTGAATGTCTCCGCAGGGAGAGCTAGTTAGAAGGAACCCACAGTGTCCCAGAAGAAACCTTACTTGGTTGGTATCGAAAGGCACCCAAAAACTTTCTAAACATTTCACTCTCTTACTCAATGATACATATTACTTATAAGATATATAAAAGTCGGTATCCATTAAGCATCTACCATTGCTATGATGATTGGAATGTCAACGAAGGGCCAAAAAAAAGAAAGATTTAAATAAAATTGATCGAAGCGGTGAAGAGTTATTGACCTTTTGATGGATCAGCTTCAAATCTCAAATCCCAACCAATTTGTGGGCCCAGTTTAGGTAAAACTTCTGCTACAGATTGAACATCTTTATCACCACGACCGGAAATGTTAATGATCAAATGTTGATCAGGTTTCATTGTTTTAGCTATTTGCATAGCACCGTAAATAGCATGAGATGATTCTAACGCAGGAATAATACCCTCCAATTGTGATAAAACTTTGAAACCTTCTAAAGCGTTCGCATCAGTGGCAGCTCTAAATTCTGCACGTCCAGTAGATTTCCAGAATGCTAATTCTGGACCAACACCTGGGTAATCCAAACCGGCAGAGACTGAATGAGTATCATGAACTTGACCATCATTGTCTTGCAAAACATATGTCTTAACACCATGTAAAACACCAGGTCTACCGACAGTCAAGGTGGCAGAATGATGATTTGTATCAATACCATCACCACCAGCTTCAATACCATATAATTTGACTGACAAATCATTTTCAAATGGTGAGAACATACCAGTGGAATTTGAACCACCACCTACACAGGCTACAATGGCGTCAGGCAATTTACCATTATTTAATTCAGCAAATTGTTTCTTTGTTTCGTTACCAATAACACATTGGAAGTTACGAACTAAAGTTGGATATGGATGTGGACCAATAGCAGAACCAACTGCATAATAAGTTGATTTTAAATTAGTGACCCATTGGCGGAATGCTTCAGAAGTTGCATCTCTTAAAGTTTGAGTACCATTTGTTACTGCAACAACTTTAGCACCCAATATTCTCATTCTGAAAACGTTTAATGCTTGACGACGGACATCTTCTGCACCCATATAAACAGTACAACTTAAACCAAATTTAGCACAAGCTGTAGCAGTGGCAACACCATGTTGACCAGCACCAGTTTCAGCGATAACACTAGTCTTACCTAATCTTTTTGCTAATAAGACTTGAGCAAGAGCATTATTGATCTTATGAGAACCGGTATGATTTAAATCTTCTCTCTTTAACCAAATTTGAGCACCACCACAATATTCAGTTAATCTATCAGCTTTATGTAAAGAAGATGGGCGACCAATGTAAGAATATAAAGATCTGAAATCTTCCCAAAATTTAGGATCGGCGATAGCTGCTTCATAACCTGCTTCTAATTCACGTAAACAAGCATGTAAGATTTCTGGTACGTATTGACCACCGAATTCACCAAATCTAACTGGATGCTTGTGATTTTCATCAAAATTGTCGATGATATTTTTAGTCAATTTAGCCTCATTTTTAGATTTTTCATGGATTGTATTAAATTGATCAATAGTTAGGATATCATGTTTGACATTGTTTAAGATATCTTCAGCATATTTTTTCACTACATCGTAACAATTACCATTTGGAGCTTCTTTACATAAATTAACGATTTTAGAGCCAATAACCACACCATCGGCTAATTCGCCTACTGAATTAAAATGATCTCTAGTGGAAACACCGAATCCCACAGCGATTGGAATATCACCCGTAAAACTTCTTACACGACCGATCAATTTATCTAAATCAGTTGCCATAGAAGATTGGACACCAGTAGTACCCATTCTGGAAACCACGTAAATGAAAGAGTTAGCCAATTGTGCTAGTAATTGTAATCTTTCATCGGTAGTTGATGGGGCCACTAATGGAATTAAAGAAAGACCATTATCATGAACGTAGTTTCTAACTTTTAAAGCTTCCTCTGGTGGCAAATCCACAATAATGAAACCATTAGCACCAGCTTCAGCAGCATCTTTAATGAATTTCTCTTCACCATAATTCAAAATCGGATTATAATAACCCATAAGAATGATTGGTACGGTAACACCATTTTCTCTTGCCTTTTTCAACAATTGTAAAGTTAGTTGCATGGTGACACCGTTCTTCAAAGCGATGTTATTTGATAATTGAATGGTTGGACCATCAGCAATAGGGTCACTGAAAGGCATACCTAATTCGATGACATCGACACCACCGTCTTGGAAACCTTTCAAGATTGGGATGGTATCATCAATAGTGGGGAAACCAGCAGTCATAAAAGTAACTAAAGCCTTACGGCCCTCTTTCTTAGCATTTTGGAAAGTTTGTCTCAACAACTCAGACATGATTGGTTTTTCTCTGTGTGTTGGTTCTGTTTTCTTCTGGAGAGAAAAGAGTTTTTTTCTTTCTTTAAGAAAATTTGAAAATTTATCTCAATTTTTTTTTCTTTTTCTTTTCCGGTGAGTCACGTTTTGAGATTCTCTCGAACCGATGAGTCGTTGTTGCCATGCCACCCGGTGCGTCTAGTCTTACGCCAGAGGGTCTGTTCTGCAGTGCAGATAGAGCGTGTGAGTTGAACATCCCCCCGCCGTCTACAAGAAGTCCATGTTCAAATTACCGAGATCTAGGGATGTCAAATCCAGTTCGTCAGTTGGGTTTATTGTGTTCATGCTATTCATGCTACCCATTTGGTTCAAGTTATTCATTGCAGTGGTTAAGTTATTCATATTATTATTAGAACCCATGGTATTCATTGCTTTCATACCATTTATAAGATTCAAGCCATTATTCATGTTATTGTTACTACTGTTGTTGGGATTATTGGTATTATTATTGTTGTTATTAGAATTGTTGTTTGTGTTGTTGTTGTTAATAGTATTGCTCTTTATATTATGTACATTTGCACCACTCATGTTCAAAATACTTGCCGGTGTTAAACTATTCTTGTGATTATGATTATTTCTTTGTATTGTATTATTAGTACTACTTGTAGCAGAGTTATTTGTACTATCCATCCCAATCAAATTAGAACTTGTATTTATTGGAGTAGTAATTAAATTAGTGTTATTACTAGTAGTAGTATTATTATTAGTAGTAGTAGTAGTATTAGTAGCAGTGGCAGTAGTAGTAGCAGTATTTGTAATATTACTGTTATTACTATTTAGTACTGCAGAAGGTGAAACCATACCACTTAACACCTGTTGTGGTTGAATATTTTTAGTATTATTCATAATATTTGTATTAGTATTAACTGAAGTTGATGATTTTATATTTGGCATAGTACTTGTATTATTAGTACTACTGGTGCTACTAGTAGCGTTAACCATGGTAATTGAATTTATTGGTGTAGATACTATTGGTGTATTAACTTTGGAAGTATTTGCAGTATTTGAATTATTTTTGTTACCTGTTGTTGCCGTGTTTGTGACATTGATATTAGCATTAGAGTTTGTAGGATTAGCTGTTGATGACGATTTTGACTTCTTTAACTTTTTGTTGATACTACCATTCATTAAGGTTAAAGAATTTTTCTTCAATAATTCTAAATCATTATATAAAAGTTCTTGTGGTTGGAACTTCAATGAACCATATTCTAGGTTATATTCAAAGATACATTGGAAGATAGGTTTTAAGTTATAAAAATTTTGGCACATTGAATTAATTTGATCTTGTAATTGCAATAATTCCAATCTAATTAGTTTATATTTTTCCTTAGGTAAAAGATCATTAGACATACTATCAATTTGCGATAGCTTATTTAAATAGTCATTAAATTTTAATCTTATAGGTAAGATTGCATCCTGTACAGTTTTCAATTTATCTTGACAGTTATTGTTCCAGTTCGAGTCCTTGTGTAGTAGTAATTCTAACTTTGAAAGATTAAGTGTTTGACCTTTGTCTTCTGTGCTCTGCATTCTTAGAGAAGAGTGTGGAAGTTGTGGTATTAAAGATTCTCCTTTGTGCCAAACTTGATGTAGAAAAAGCTCAAATGAATTATTTTTCTTTGTAGCAGAAAATCAGGAATTTTTTTTGTTTCTGTAAATAAAAAAACCGTTGTTTCGTTATGGGATAACACAGATAGTATACACTGGTTTATACAGGATAAAGTAGTAAAGTATATATTATATTGTAGTATATTATATAGTTGAGTAGGTCAGTACCAATGGACAAAGGTCTCCGTATACTTTTCTTTGGTAGCGATCTTTATTCGTGGCATCCGTTGAATGCTCTATATAGATTACATAACACTGTCCCGAGTTTAATACAGGATATTAGAGTGTGCTGTCGACCGCCCAAATTTGGCGGAAAGGGACGCAGAAAGTTATACAAGTCAATGGTGTATGAATATATGGAACATTTTAATCTGTTAGATAGATTGACATTATGTGATACAGCCGCGGACATAACGAAAGAGTTGTCCAGTAGATTGAGCATGCACGATCAAGGAAAGGCTAATATGATTATTTGTGCATCCTTTGGGTTGTTAATACCCTCGCAAGTGGTAAGACAGGTAACATATACTTTGAATTTGCATCCCTCATTGTTACCTAGATACCAAGGTTGTTCACCTATCCAAACGACATTGTTGAATCGAGATAAATATACAGGTATTACCATACAAACATTAGATCCATATAAGTTTGACAGGGGACACATCCTGGATCAATCTGCGCCAGTTCTGGTCAGTGACTTACTGGAAGAGACCACCAATGAGATGAAGGTACCTTTGCACTTCTTACAGAATGCTAGTACAAGACGTTTGCCACGGTTCACAGAAAGATTAATGGACCAACTCGGGTACATCAGTGGTACACAACTGACGCACTATTTGACCTCTGGGCGTTACAAGACAAGCCAAGTGCTGCAGAAATCATCGTACCGCCCCAGTTGGACACAAAAGATGACCGCCAAAGACAGACACATCAACTGTTCTGATTGGACAGCACAACAAATCTACACCAGATTGAACACGCTGGGTCCCCTGTTTGTTGCGGGAAGGGACCAACATTTCCTTCTGCACGAAATCTCTGCGGTAGATGGGCAGGCTCTCCTGCCTGCAGGGTCGGCCACGGCGTTGCCAGCCGGGACGGCCCTCTCGCTGGACGGGCAGACTTTTCTGATCTGCAAAGACGCCACTGCGATTCTTCTCCGTAAATTTTCTGTCCTTTCGGGCTGAAAGGTCTTTTTTTCCCGGGGGTTCCGCATTCCGCTTCCGTCCCGTTCCGTGCTGCACTTCCCGTTCCGTTGGTCTTTCTGCCGTTCCGCGTCAAACGTTGCAACAATTTGGAAAACACCAACTAACAGAAACGAAAAAAGAGCGTTTTTGCACAGCAGTTCCCATTGTTTGCACGACTTGTCTTAAGGCAATTGCTACCCAATAATATGGATACTCCTCTCAGTGACAAACACAAAAGAGAGCAAAATGATTTAGATACTGAATTGTCCAGCATGGGACAACGTATAGATCAAACCATAAACATAGATTCAGATTTACACAATTCAATCTCAAATCAAAAAGACTTAGATTCAAATAGTCACCATTCGGCTCAATTGAATACCGATTCTTCCACTATCTCCAACAACACAACTCCTACTTCTGTTCCCCTAGGTTTTGCGTCACCTACAGCTGCTTCACATGATGATGTAGTTTATCAAGGACATGCCGCTTGGAGGAAACTTATCTATGATTTGATAGTTTTCATCTTTCACAACGTTTTCAATTGTTTCTTTCGTGAAATTAAAACAAGAGGTGGATTCAGGATACCAAAAGATGGTCCCATTATATTTGTTGGTGCACCACATGCAAACCAATTTGTTGATCCAGTAATTTTAATGGATCAAGTGAAAAAATGTGCCAATAGAAGAATTTCATTTCTAATTGCAGAGCAATCTTTGAAAAGACTAGTAGTTGGCTTTTTAGCTAAATGTCTCTTAACAATTGGTGTTGTAAGACCACAGGATAATTTAACTTGGGCAAAGGGTAAAATCTATATCGATTCTACAAATCCACGTAAAATTTGGGGTATTGGCACTAATTTTACTAAAGATATGGAACCAAAGGGTTTAATCGGCTTACCAAAATTTATGGGATCATCACAAATTGAATCGATTGAAAGTGATAATGAATTAACATTGAGGAAAGAATTTAAATTACGTAAATCGGCAAATACTTCTTTCATGGAATCATTATACAATGGTACTAAATTCAAATATGCACATCGTGTTAATCAATCAAAAGTTTATGAACAAGTTTTTGAACATTTAGCAAGAGATAATTGTATCGGTATTTTCCCTGAAGGTGGTTCACATGATAGAACTGATTTATTACCATTAAAAGCTGGTGTTGCAATAATGGCATTAGGTTGTATGAGTAAATATTCAAATAAAAATGTTAAAATCGTACCTTGTGGTATGAATTATTTCCATCCGCATAAATTTAGATCTCGTGCTGTAATAGAATTTGGTGATCCAATTGAAATTTCAAAAGATTTAGTTAATAAATATAATAATCCGACAACAAATAAAGATGCCGTTAAAGAATTATTAGATAATATTACTGTTGGTTTAAAATCCGTTACTGTTACTTGTAATGATTATAATACTTTAATGGTAGTACAAACAATTAGAAGATTATATTCTACCCAATATGCTGATAAATTACCCTTACCATTAATAGTTGATCTAAATAGAAAATTAGTTAAGGCTTATAATAAAAATAAAGATGATATCAAGGGACAAGATTTAACTAATAACATTTTACAATATAATGCCAATTTGAAACATTTAAATATACCAGATCATTTAGTGGAAAATACAAAATTTAATCCATTGAAAAATTTAATCAAGTTAATCATTAACATTTGCAAAATTACAATTTTACTTATCTTATCAATGCCCGGTATTATTATGTTTTCACCAGTCTTTTTCATTACCAAAAGAATATCAGAAAGAAAGGCGCGTGAAGCATTAGCACATTCTACGGTTAAGATTAATGCCATTGATGTTATTGCTACATGGAAAATATTAATTGCATTAGGTGTAGCACCATTATTATACATTTTTTGGTCATTTTTATTAATGTTTAAATTTTCACAAATAACACATTATAGTAAGACAATAAATTTTATGGTAATTTATATTATATGTGTTATTATTACTTACAGTGCACTTATAGTGGGTGATATTGGTATGGATATCTTTAAATCAATCAAACCATTATATATTTCTCTTATATCACCAAATGGTTTGAAAAATTTACAAGATGAACGTAGATTATTAACAATTAAAATTGTTGATTTTGTTAATCAATTAGGTAATGATTTAGTTTCAGGCTTAAGTCATTATGAATCCAATGAATCTATGGTAGAACCATTACCTAGGGATAGTAATGGTAAAGATAAGAGTAAAAGTACTGCATTAAAGAGAAAAAGTACATTATTAAAGAGGAGAAGCACGGTGAAACAAGATAACGATGACAATAATGATACAGATATGACTAAGATTGATGAACCAATGACTAATTCTGTGCTAAGGGAGGCTAGCCACCATGATAATGATGACACTGAAAATGAAAATGAATCGACACATTTTGAATCAGATGCAGTTTCGTTGATAAACAGTGATAATTCTTTATCCAACATACCAATTTTTTCATCTACTAAGAGGCCAGATTTGAGTCTGTTCAATAATGTGTCCACCGATGCAGAGAGTGAATTTGAACTTGATACAGACGCCCACCAGGATTGTAGTAAAGAAAATGTGGAAATCGACGATACGGTCAATGTTGACACGAGGGAGGATGAGATCGGTGATGTCAGGTCACGTATTGCACAGGCAGTAAGACAGAACCGTGAGTAGAGCCGCGTCCCCACACCCATTGTATATAGATCCCCATCATTTGTACCAATACATACGTTGCCATCAATATGTTGCCACGACCAGCGGCAGCACCAGTGCGAGAAGACCCGTCCAGAGATTCGCGGCCCGCTGCGTTTCCCGGCCGGGCCGTAGGCGGGGCCTGTCTGTCTTTCCCGCCTGTGAACTGGAAAAGTGCAATTTCTGCGCACCACGCAAGAGCCACACGCACAGGACGACGATGGCCACACTACAGGACACCCACCACCCCCATAGCCACAGCAGTACCGTTGCCCCCACAGAGGGCGACGCTACTGCCGATACACTGAGTTACTACGACGTGATCGCAGCACTCTCGACGCTGGAATGTTCACAGGACGTGATATTCACACCGGACGAACTGAAACAACTTACTGCACAGACCGCAACACGATCCGTGCCCCAACCGACACGCTTCAAGAGATCCAAACAGAACATACACGGGTACCTTGGCGGTAAGTTGAACACAAACGACGTCTCCATCACAGAATGCGATTTGTCGCACACTTTGATGGGTGGGTATGTACCACAGACACAATTGGAGACATTGTGCAGTACCAACTTTGCTGATTTGTTCCACAAACAGCTGGACTGTTCTGAGCTGTTACAAGTTTACGATATATTCAGCAAGGACATTCTGTCGCCCTGTATGAGAAACAGCAGTCGTGCAGAAGACACAAAGCAAGAGGACAAGGACAACGCCACGGCCAAGAGTATGCGGGAGTCCAGCACGAGTAGTGCCGCAAGTCCTGGTGTGAGAGACCCCGCAACAGATCCCAAGGTGTACCAATGGACCACCGCAGAGGGTAAAACTATAAGGAAAATAGTCATTTGCCGTCGTTGCAACTCGAAATTTTACGGGACGCAGCGGTTGAAGCAACTGCAGCAGCACCACTGCAGGAAGTAGCGACAACACCGCTGCCACAACGGCCATCTGAATAGCTAGACAGTCAGACAGTCAGCCAGTATGTAACATACGTAGAATGTTTTTTTATCAGAATTGTAAAACAAATTTTTTTCTTAATGTTCAAACGACACCAACAACACAACAACAATGACGGTTTTCATAGGCGTCTACACCGCGATATACAGCTACGTGCCGCAGACGGAGGAGGAGCTGCAGCTGGAAGAGGGCGACCTCTTGTATCTGTTGGCCAAGTCCGACGTCGACGACTGGTGGACAGTGAAGAAAAGAGTCGTGGGTGCAGACGTGGAGGAACCCATGGGGTTGGTGCCATCGAACTATATAGAACCTGCTCCGGTCTTGAAGACCATGCAGGCTGCTTACGACTACGAGCAAGTACAGAACGCGGACGAAGAGATCGCGTTCAAAGAGAATGACAGATTTGATGTTTTCGATGATAAGGATCCAGACTGGATTTTAGTGAAATCACAATCTTCTAACGAGTATGGGTTCGTACCTGGCAATTACGTGGAATTGGTTAGCAACGAACCGGCTACTACTGCTGCTGCTGCCCCTGCTGCCCCTACTGTGGTCACACCAGTGTCTGCAGCAGTCCCTGAAGTCGCTAAAGTGGATTCCTTTTTACCACCACCAACTCATAAGGAAAGAGAAGAAATTCTGAAACCATTCCCCACTAGCGATATAGATAACAACAACAACAATATTAATAATAATAACAACAACCATCAGGAGGAGGAAAATAATAACATTGATGATATACTTGAAAGAGAGGGAACTCCACCACCAAAACCTATGAGACCAACTCAAACAAGCAATAATAATGCATATAACCAAGATCATCGACCTTCGAGCGTCGAAAGAAATTCCTACAGAGACGATTACAGAGATCAAAGAGATGATTACAGAGTCCAAAGAGATCAAAGAGACCAAAGAGACCAAAGAGACCGAAGATCAAGAAATAGATCAGATGATTCCCATAATGACGATTTTTATCAAACTTGGAATATTCAAGAAATTGAAGGGCGTAAAAAGCACAAGGCAAAATTATCCATTGGTAACAATAAAATAACTTTCATACCATCAAAAAAAAATTCTGAACCACAAGAATGGACTTTTGATAAATTAGTATCTTATGATAATGAAAAGAAACATATGTTTTTAGAATTTATTGATCCATATAAAAATTTAGAATTACATACTGGTACTAACGATATTTGTAATGAAATTATGTCCATAATTGGTGAATATAAAGGTGCTTCAAGAGGTGTAGGTATTAAAGAAGTAGAAATGGCTTCAAGATCTAAAAAGCAAGGTAAAATCATTTACGACTTCATCGGTGAATCAAATGATGAATTAACAGTTAAAGTTGGTGATTTAGTGTACATCATTAATGACAAGAAATCACATGACTGGTGGATGTGTGAATTAAAGGCAACTGGTGAAAAAGGTGTCGTACCTGCACAATTTGTTGAACTTCAAGACTCAATACCAAAGAGGGAAAGAAATGGTAGTGGTTTTATTAATTCAATTAAAAAAATGGCTAAATCACCAATTAAAAATAAAGATCGTAATGACTCTCAAAGTACTTCTTCACATGGCTTAAATTTAAGTGTTGATAGTGGTTCTTGGAGAGATGACGCTAATCAAGATTTACCAAATAGGAAAAAATCAAGAAGTAGGTTTAACTCATTTTCATCTAAGAAGAAAGATGATAACAGAGATAGTGGTAATAATAATGACAGTAATAATAATAGTAATAATAATAAATCATTCCCTGATCCAAAAAAATCACGTTTATGGGTAGATAGGAGCGGTACATTTAAAGTAGAGGCTCAATTTATTGGTTGTGCAGATGGTAAAGTTCATTTACATAAATCGAATGGTGTTAAAATTGCCGTGGCTGCAGGTAAATTATCTGAGGATGATTTAGTGTATGTTGAAAGAGTCACAGGATTTAGTTTAGATAAATTTAAACCAAAATCAGATGGATCAGATTTCGATAGCCAACAAAAGAGACAATCTAGTTCAAGAGATCCAAGAGAAATCGAACGTGAAAGAAGAAGAAGACTAAGAGAACAGGAAGAAAGACAACGTGATAGAGAAATCAGAGAAAGAGAAATAAACGAATTAAAGAAGGCAAGACAGTTATTAAATGAAGAAAGATATAAATTACAAGAGCAAAAGGAATTACCGCCAATTAAGCCACCAAGACCAAACACTAATGAATCTAATAATGACGCTAGACCAAGTTCATCTTCAACTAACCATAAAATAGATAAATCCAATAATAAAAATAACTATGACTGGTTTGAATTTTTCCTTAATGCAGGTGTCGATGTCGGTAATTGTCAAAGATATACAATCAATTTTGATAGAGAACAAATCACTGAAGATATGATGCCGGATATCACTGAAAATATGTTAAGAACTCTAGGTTTACGTGAAGGTGATATTGTCAGAGTCGTTAAGTATATTGACAAGAAGTTAGGTAGAGAACCACAACAATTAACAGCTGTTGCCACTGGTGGTATGTTCTCTCAAGCAAATGGTGCTCTAAAAGTTGAAAATAATATTGCCCAACAAGCTGGTGTATCACAACAATTACTTGCACAACAAACTGCTCCTCAAATGACTAATAATATAACTCCAATTACTTCGACTGCTGATGATGATGCCTGGACAGCTAAACCAGCAGCTAAATCGCAAAATAATTTAACTGTTAAGAATGATAACTTTACGGGTTCTATGCAAGATTTACTCAATTTGGAACCGTTAGAACCAAAGAGAGGCGACGTCGCAACATCATCAAATACCATCCCGGAACCAGATTTGAAAAAATTAGAACCTGTGAAAACGAGCGGTTCATCCTCACAAGTGGCTACAAATGTAACGGGTGGTGCCATGCCAACAAATTTAGTACCATTAGATCCATTTAAAACTGGTGGTAATAATATGCTGCCAATGGGTACAGCATTTGTCATGATGCCATTCACAACAGGTGGTTTAATGACGATGCAAAGAACTGGTGGTATGCCACAAACAAGTTTTGGTGCTCAATTAACTGGTGGGGTTTTACCAGTTCAGAAAACTGGTTCTGGTTTGATACCAATTGCAACAACAGGTGGTGCTATGCCTCAAACTACTTTTGGTAGCAATTTAAATTCCAGTTTGATGCCCTTACAAACTACTGGTGGTTTAATGCCATTACAAGTTACTGGTGGCGCTATGCCAATGACTTCTTTCAATTTACCACCTTCAGGTACTGTATTACCTGTACAAAAGACTGGTAGTGGATTACTTCCTATGAACACTACTGGAGGTTTCATGCCACAAACAACTTTTGGTGCTCAGGTTACTGGTGGTGCCATGCCCTTGCAACAACCAAATGTTTTACCTCAGACAACTTTTGGTACTCACTTTACTGGTGGTGCCATGCCAGTCCAACAGCCTACTGTTTTACCACAAACTACGTTCGGTAACCAGATTACCGGTGGTGCCATGCCAATCCAACAGCCTACTGTTTTACCACAAACTAACTTCGGTAACCAGATTACCGGTGGTGCTATGCCCTTACAACCAAACACTATGCCACAAACTAGTTTTGGTGCTCCATTGGCTACTGGTACTATGTCAATGCCACAAACGAATGTCTTACCACAAATCCCTTTTGGTGCACACGTTACTGGCGGTGCCATGCCCTTACAAAGAACAGGTGGCTTTCAACCACAATCTAGTTTTGGTTTGAACTTACAAAGAACTGGTGGCGCTATGCAACAGCAAATGCCTATGCAAGCACAACCACAGATGATAAACAATGGTTTAGCCAATATAACACAAGGATTACAAAACACAACACTTATGCCACAACAACAGATGATGCCAACATTGCAGTCACAACCTACTGGATTTGGTTTTGGCAATGCTCCACAAGGCCAACAACAACAACAGCAACAACAACAACAACAAGGTCAAGCCAATATAATGAATGCTAGTGTAAGTAATCCATTTGGGTTTGCTTGAAAGAACAATAGTTAATGATGATTAAATTTAGTCGACCGCTGTTTATATATAATGTTAATTATTTATACAAGAAACATGTATACTAAAATTTTTAAACGTAAGTTATATTAAAGTGTACTTTTCATGATGTAACAAAGTAAGGCAAAAAAAAGGCCATGCTAAAGATGTATGAAGCAACATGAGTATCTAAAATTGAAACTTTAATGAGGAAGTGTTGAAATATAATCAAAGGATAAATACTAACTCGTTTTGAAAAGTTAAATGGTTGTATATATATATACTTTGAATAAATAATAATCAATAAATAAATTTCATGAAGAAGAATGTCAATTCACCAATCTGCATGGACAACGTCATATGTTGAAGTTACTGGAATACGAACATCCATGAGTCTTTGGTCTAATAATGAGGACCCACCTTCCCAAAAAGAAAATCTATCTTTCCTGATCTTTTCATATTCATCTATAGATTCTTTTAGCTGTAAAGTCAAGCCAATGTCATCTAAACCGTTTACAAGACAATGTTTTCTGAAGGGTTCCACATCAAAGTGATTAACGATTACGCTTCCATTTTCATCTAAAATTTTCTGATCTGGTAAAACAACTTTCATTTTAGTACCAGCCTCTGCAATAGGTAACAGCTTATCAATAATGATTTTTTGTTCTATTCTAATTGGAAGAATACCATTTTTGAAACAGTTGTTATAAAAGATATCACCAAAAGAAGGCGCAATAATGCATGTGATACCAAAATCCTTTAGTGCCCAAGGAGCATGCTCTCTTGAAGAGCCGCAACCAAAATTCGGACCGTCAACAATAAGAATTTCAGCATGATCCCAAGGATGAAGGTTTAGTATAAAATCAGTTTTATTATCATTACCGAATTCATTTTTAGTGAACCGCCATTCATAGAATAAACCTTTACTTAACCCAGTTCTCTTAATGGTTTTCAAGAATTGTTTGGGAATAATAGCATCAGTGTCTACATTGCTCTTGTGTAATGGTGCAGCGATACCATTCAAAGTTATAAATGGCTTCATTCCGGTTGAAGTTGCTTGGATATCGCTTGTAGGTTGAGGAATGTCATCTATTTTATCTTCTTTGGCACCATCCGAAGCATCTGGTGGTTGGGTAGGTTCATTATGGTCATATGTCTCATCCTGCAGTAGTTTATCTTCTTCAATCAGAGCATCTGCTTCAGTTACAATCTGTACACTAGGTAATTGACCATTTTTAAATTCAAAATATCTAATATCAGTTAAATGACCAGTGATAGCAGTTGCTGCTGCCATAGATGGTGACATCAAATGTGTACGACCTAAGGCACCTTGTCTACCTTCAAAATTTCTATTTGAAGTTGATGCGCACCTCTCATAAGGTTGTAAAATATCTGGATTCATACCTAAGCACATCGAGCAGCCAGCTTCTCTCCATTCAAATCCTGCCTGTTTAAATATCAAATCCAAACCTTCTCTTTCTGCTTGTCTCTTCACTACCCCAGAACCCGGTACTACCATTGCTCTTATAACATTTTTAGCAATTTGATGACCATTAGCAACTTTGGCAGCTTCTCTTAAGTCTTCAATACGTGAATTAGTACAAGAACCAATAAAAACTTTATCTACCACAATGTCTGTCAATGGTTGATTTGGTGTTAATCCCATGTATTTAAGTGCTCTTTCCATACCACTCTTTTTAATCGAGTCGCTGATTTTAGATGGATCTGGTACATTTGCTGTGATGGGTAATGCATCTTGTGGAGAAGTCCCCCAAGTAACTGTTGGGACGATGTCTTTAGCATTAATAACAATCTTTTTATCGAAAATGGCGTCATTATCTGAGTAAAGGGTTTTCCAGTATTTAACACCTTTATCCCATTCATCACCTTTTGGTGCCAATGGTTTATCCTTCAGATACTCGTAACATTTCTCATCTGGTTGAATCATACCAGCACGAGCACCAGCTTCTATAGCCATATTACAAATTGACATTCTAGCCTCCATTGAAAGTGCTCTAATGGCTTCACCTGCAAATTCAATAACACAACCTGTACCACCAGCGGTGCCAATGACACCGATGATATGCAAGATGAGATCTTTTGAAGTGATACCATCTTGTAAAATACCATCTACTTGAATCAGCATATTTTTTGATTTCGTTTGAATAATGGTTTGCGTCGCTAAGACATGTTCCACTTCTGAAGTACCGATACCAAATGCTAGACACCCGAAAGCACCATGAGTAGAAGTATGAGAATCACCGCAAACTACGGTGGTACCAGGCAAAGTGAAACCTTGTTCTGGTCCAATAATATGAACAATACCTTGTCTTACTTCATTCAACCCAAGGAAGGGAATGCCATGCAATTTGACATTTTTTTCCAATGTCTTCACTTGTAATAAAGAATTTGCCTCCTGAATAAACATATCAGTTGATTCTAAATGCTTTCTAGAATCGGTGGGGATATTATGATCCACTGTAGCCAGGGTACAATCTGGTCTTCTCACAGATCTGTTAGCGTTCTGCAACCCCTCAAATGCCTGCGGAGATGTGACTTCGTGAATAATGTGTCTGTCTATATACAGCAGACAGGAGGCTGTGTCTGGATCTTTATGAACCAGATGCGCCTCGAAGACTTTATCATACAGTGTTTTACCAACCATTGTGCATGCAGTACGTAGAGTCTAATTTCCATAGAAGATCAAATCGTCATTTTCCAAGGGTTGAAAATTCAACTTGAAATGACAATAGAATGGTGAATCACACCACACGGTCTTCCACGTGCCTTCCACAGGCAATAGAAGAATAGTCCATAGCTTCGGATATCATATAACACGGCCATCGAAGCCAAACTGTGAGTGTCAGTGAGGGTGGTTCACATCTGTGCTTTGGCCAAGACTCCAGTTCACGGTTTCGAAGCTTGAGAAGACGGATGCTCTAATTCTGTCCAGCAACCCAGCGATGAACTGTAGCAATACTGAACGCTACTATTTTCCATTGATATGCAAATGCTATTTTCCTTACCCATTAGAGAGCAATGTGTAATCATCTTGTTTATTCTTACTCTGTGGCCGATTGTAGGTACATTGTACAATATGGGTAACAATGGGACATTCTTATGCAAACATTTTAATAGTTTCAAATCCCATACAAATAGCAAGCCACGTTCGGTGAAAAGAGTCAAATATTGTTTCTGTGTGTACATTTTGACCACTTTATGCCCCAATTGTAACCTAGGGCATTTTAGTTGGCCATGACAATTCAGTATAAAGATTGAACCATTACTTGTAGCTAAACACCACGTATTGCAAAATGCTGAACCAACAACCGAAAGGACTACCTCAGGTATATACAGTTCAATAGTTCTTTTACCCTTATGATAACCTGTTATTTTAGTTGGATTTTCTAAAAGTGCTTCTCTATCAAACTGAATGGACCTTTCTACACCATTCCTAATCTCTAATGTATGGAAATTATCCAAATCGCCATACTCTGTCAACACAGCGTCAGTATCCGGTATTATACCCATATTATCTAAATATCGAAAAGTGGGTTCATCACTCCAAATTTTCTCTTCTGTTAATTTATTATTCAGTGTCAATTTATGCTCTGAATCATTCTCTTCATCTGGTGTAGGAAGTACAAGACCCATATTATCGTTATCGTTATTTTCGGTTGATGAAACATCTTTATTCTCCGACTCTCGTTGATAAAATTTATCCCTATTACGTTCATGAGTACCCATAATCAATGTATGAATACCAAGTCTTGGAATTGGAATAGATGAACAACTTATCTTATCTTGTAAGGCCTTAGGTATTTGTTTATTTGATAAGTTTTTATCAGCGTTTGCACCATTTAAGAATGATCTATTTAAATTTGATTTAATGGAAGTAGATGTAGTGTTGTTATTTGATTTTGTACTAGTACTCGATGTGACTAGAATTGAAATTGGACTTATTCTTTTCCTCCCATCAGCAGTTATAGTCGTGGTATTATTTTTCTTCAAATCCTTTTTGCGCTTCGGTATAAGAATATTTATTTTTTCATGTTGATGATTATCACTATCCAAATTCGTGTTTATGTTGGTTTGAATTGCAGCTGTCTTAGTTTTCTTTTGAGGCGCAATCAATCTTTTATCTAAATCATTCATTGTTTCTCTTTTCAATTTTTTTGCAGAATCCTCTAGTACTAACTGTTCAATACTCTCTGGAAATGCTAATGAATCCTTATCTATACCATATTTATGTAGTTGTTCCATGTTTTTAGATAAGGGCAATAATTTACCTAATTCATTCTGCATGAATTTTAATACAGTGATACTTGAATCTAATGAGGTTATGAAAAGTGTATCACCGTTGGGTGACCATACCATATCTGTAATCGATTTAGTTGTAATGTCATATGCTACTAGGATTGGTCTAGCTTTCTTGGTTGACCATATGGTAACAATTTTATCTTGACCAGCAGTGGCCAAAATTGAGTCTATTGTAGTAGTATTTTTATTGCTATTAACGATAGCTCTCTTTTTATCATCCTCATCATCAGGGCTCGAGTTTTTCTTTCCAGAACCATTACTATCATGAGAATGGTCGTGAGAACTATGACTCTTGGTGTCTGGTTCAAATAATCTTGGATTGAATCTAACAACTTCAGTTGGAGCGTCATGGCCTATTAAACTAATATCGGAATCCCAAGTACCACGATTTAAAATAGCCACTGAGCTGACGGGACCATTTGTAGCGTTAGGTGCCGCAATGTGTTGTCCATCAGGTGACCATGATAACCTTCTAAAGTATGTAGTCAGCGGTGATTCGAAAAAAGGTTCCACTGTGATATGTTCCACTGAAAATGAAGTGTCGCCGGTCTTGTGGTACCTAAATATCTTCAGTGTTCTGTCATCCGACGTAGTTGCAAAATATTTATTTGCTGGATCAAAGATGACACCTTTCACATGTGACTGGTGTACATCAAATCTTTTCAGCTTCTCAAAAGTGGATCCATTCCAGATGATGACAGACCTGTCTAAACCTACAGTGACTAAAATGCTCACATCTGGGGCCCAACATAGATCTTGTATATCATTATCATGTGCTACTAGTCTTTTCTGTACTGTCCAATGTTCTTTATCTGCTTCGCTACCGAATATAGGTCTGAAGGTCTTCTTATTGTCTAGAGACCAAATCAAAACAATCTTGTCGTCAGAACCAGACGCCAAATACTTTCCGTCAGGTGAGAATTTAACGCAAGTGACAGAACCAGTATGTCTACTCATTGTGGCCAGCGGGCATTGGTCCTCCGATGGCACAGAATCACCATTAGCCACTTTGTTTATGGTTTCTACCGACCATATCTTTATCTTACCGTCTAATCCACCAGTCGCAAGTCTCTTACCGTCGGGACTCACATCAGCAGTATACACCTCATAGCTTCTATTCTCTTCGCGGTGTTTCAACCAGGGCAGCTTCAGCAGCTTCATCGGAATGCAGCAGTATACAATGTCGTAGTTGAATTCCGCTAAGAAAAATGTATAAATAAATTCTATGTTCTTAGTTTAGTCTTGTTTGGTAAAATTATTTAGTTCAATTTATATTTATTGAATACATAAACTATATACAAGCTTGATTCGTTGTCCTTCCAATGACTATCCTATTTGATCCTCAATAAGTCCCCACATGCCCTCACTTCGGTGTCCTTCCTCTTGTTGAAGATATGAGAGGATCTCTTGTTAAAATGCGATATGTTGCTTTCTAGTATGGACATAAGTCGAGTCAATTGCTCACGTCCGGGACCCATTAATGTCTTATCCTTATTCTTTAGTAAGACCAGGATTAGTAGATATCTTAACCAGATCAGATTTGTTATTGGCTCAAACGTGTCCCATTGTTCATTACGATGAATGAAAATTGATCTCATTAAATTATAAGTATCGAAAAGGTAATCTGTACCACCTTGGAAAAAAATTGGATGATCCAATCTGGAGAAAAGAATTTTCTCATTGGGGCATTTGATACGTGATGTTGATAAATCACATAAGGTTACATTACCATTCTTATCCACTAAAATATGGTTTAAAGTTAAATTACGATGCTCGAATTGAAATTTTGTCTCCAAAACATATAAGATATTAACACATTGCCAAAAATATTTTAGGCATTGTGACCAACTTGTAACTTCAATTTCACTTAATGGATCACCGTTATCCTTTAAAAAAATATGCAAAAATTTTTCTTCATTAGAGTCTTGCAAAATGTAACATTGTAAAAGTTGGGGCATACCGGGAGTACCAGTGATAATATTTAAAATGTTTAACTCTCTCATAATCATATTATTATCATCGTTTGTTAAAGATATTTTTTTACAAATTATTGTTTGAGAATTATCAATGCTTGAAGTGGCTCTCCAAACTTTGTTTGATAGTTGTACAGAATGATTTTTTGATAGTGTCTCCAAGTGTGAAAATTGATTAGTATCTAATTCGTCAAAATCAATAACACATTTCACTGTACATAAATCTAATAAGTTATTTAGCATCGTTTCATCATAAATTTTTTTATTCATGGGCAATGATGAATTCAATGATAATAAAGACGTAGAATTCTTCAATTTTGTTCTAATCTTGTCACGAGATACTTGATTGGGAATAGGTAATGATATTTGATTATTACCACTTGTTCCATTATTACTTGAATGAGCAGAATGGATTGATGAAGCTAAAGTTAGGAAACTTGATACATCATCTGTTATTGATTTCCTCCTTGTTGTGAATTTCTGTAACGATGAGTGTGAAGTCTTATGTTTTAAACTTTGTTGTGATGATCTATGCTTCAATTGTGAAAGTGAGAGACTTTGTGTTGAAGTTCTCTTTTTAATACTGGAGTTAAGAATGTTATTACTATTATTGTTGTTATTGCTGTTGATGGCATAATTGTTATTGAAACCATTATTGGCGTAGATATCATTGGTATTGATGAATGAATCGATTGGTGAATTTAATTCATGGAAACTACTAATGGTATTATTATTAAAGTTATTAGAGTGCATGTTATTCTTATTAGATTTTATAGATGACGATGAAGGTGTCGTCATTGGTGTTGTCGACAGTTGATGTGACATTGAGTTATTATAGAATGATGATTGATGGAAATCAGAAAAACTATTCTTTGATCTTAATTTTTGTGTCTCATGAGAATAAGTTGCTATTGTTCTCTCCATAGCATTATTCGTATTATTATTGATACTACTTGAAGTAGAAGTAGTAGTTGCAGTATTAGAATTATTACTACCATTATTTTTTTTCCAAAATTTCCATTTTGGTTTGGAATGTAGTGAAGAAATTGAAGAGATACTTGATCTTTTGGGTTGTAAATTTAAGCTGTCCATAGAGGTATTAAGTTTACTCAGATTGTCCAGATTGTTTTTCTTTGTATTATCAATATGGCTGATATAATTATTATTTCTTAAATTTTCAGCGATATTATTTTTATTTGCTGAGTTAATGTAATGTTCAGAAATGTGAGAATGTGATTTAGACTGTAAGAGTCTCGAACTATTCATTTTTGATGAATTTGTTGGTGTTTTTTTTGGTGTTGTAAATGTTGAATTTATGATACTCTCTCTGATGGTGGATGAATCTGATGCATTAGATGGCTGGTGATGATGATTGATATTATTATGATGATGATTTTTAGTTTTAGCCTTAGAATTAGTGGCATTAATATCAACTGGTTTAATATTTTCTTTATTAGAATTGATACTGTTTTGATCAATATGAGTATGACTGTTATTAATAATAAGATTATTATTATTATTATTAGTATTATTATTAGTATTATTATTACTATCGTTATCGTTATCATTATTTGTTATCTTGTTTAAAAACTGTCTTAATGATGAACTAGTTGAAGACCTTTTCATTGATTTACTAGGTGTATTTGAATTTGATCTATTAGTATGATTTGTTCCAAATACTACAGAATTTGTCCTATTATGTGATTGTTTCTTAAATGGTGTCTTTAATTCAGTTTGTATGACAATTTTAGATCCATTTTCAATACTTCTAGTTTTACTATGAATGGAGTCCATATCATTATTATTGCTGTTATTATTTACGATGTTGGTAGTATTATGTAAAACATTTTTTTTTGGAGTGGTATGAAGTGAGATATTACTACTTATAGATAATCTTTTATTACTTTTTGTCACTGTATTATTAGTGTTGTTAGTGTTATTATTACCATTGTTGTTTGTAGCAATATTTGTTGAATCCATGGTAAAACTTGACCATCTTTTCTTTGATGAAGAGGAATGATTTGATATAAATGACCAGCGTTTCTTTTCATCGTTCTTACTTTTCCTGTTTGAGTTTGTTATGCTATTGGTGGTCGTAGTATTAACTGTTATCACGGAGGAGCGTTTAATTTGTTTGGATGGAGTTGAAATCAACTTGCTATATCTATTTGAATTATTATTATTGTTATTTTTATTGACAGTAGTTGGAATTGTATGATTATTATCATTTGAGAAAGAATCATCAAAATCAGAAACATCAGAAACTACTAATGCTATAAATTTCTGACCTTTATTGAAGGAAGTCTCTTCAAAGGATGACAAACTATCACGATCCATTTTTTAATAATGTTTAAATTGGGTATATATTGATACTGTGAGGTTTTGTTGAAGTGGGATAATCTTGTTCCAAAAACACAAAAATTTTCTATGGTCTAAGTGACAGAGATATGTACCGCTAAAGGAAAGAGCAACTGTGAGTAAGGTGAACAATTGGACTTATATGGTATTATTATGTGATGAAAAGGTTTCCAAATTATTATGTGTGTTTATATGGTTATGTTTTATTTTTAAATTCTAAGGAAACTGAAACACTTCAATATTAAAATGACGAGACGGAACGTATCCAAAATAAAATCAAATGTGGTGTAATAAAGCTGTGAAAATGTGGATACAATAAGGTGGCCTCTAATATAACGGAAATCTCTAAGATATCGATATCAGTACCAAAAAAAATAAAAAAAAAAAAAAGATTAGTGAAAGTATTGCAATGGTTTCCTTCAATGTAGTATGAATCTGGCAAGCACTAATGAAAGTTCAATGTCCCTGAAATTCAAAAAAAAAAAAAAAAATTAGAGCTAGAGAAAATAAGAAAACAAGAATTGATTCAATTTAGATCAAAAATCAAACAAACTCGAAGAATTGAAAGAAAACAATTGAAAACGGATATTTTACCAATTGCAGATTGTTTCTTCCTCTCGCTTTCCCTTTCCGGACAGCCGCTGACAGATCAGGATATTGAAGCGCTGAAAACGGGAATTGGCAGCTGTGGCAGGAAAATCAGCATCCCGATAGGGAAGTCGATGCCTGATGCGGGAGCCGGTCCTTAAAGCGGAAAGTGGAATGGCCGTTTTGGGAAGGGTGTGCACTATTTGGGAGACTAAGCCTACGTTGGGATCATCAATACCCGCTTTGGGCGTTGGTTACCCAAAAGGTCCATAACCACACCGTATGTGATTTTGCGTATTGCGAATCGGTGATGACGGCTATTGTATGGAGGTGTCAAGATATAGGTATATACAGAGAAACGCTACACTTTGTAGACTTGTTGCCTTCATTTTTCAATGACTGTGTCTGGCATAGCGTAAAACCTGGGTCCTGACTTGCAGTGAATCGTAGTGTGAAATTCTCACAAATTGCAGTAGCCAAAAATCGTTCAGTTTCCATAGGCTGTTTTTGTTTTTTTTCTTTAAGATTAAGAAAACGTTGTTTCTCTATATAAATTTATATATATATGTATAATTGGATGAGAAATAAGGTTATATCATATCATATTGTAGAAAATGAATGTAATTGATAAAGGTATTAGTGAACTTAATAATGGTATTATTGAATCCAGCGATGATGATTTTGGTAATTTTTCAGATGCATCATTTGAAGAAGATTTAGACTCTCACAGCAACGTAAATGTACATGTTAATGTTAATGTTAATGTTAATAATGATAAAGATATAACATACTTCATTGATAAATGTTTTCCCCTGACTCATACGAGTCAGCTTGATAATAATGTCAATGTCATTGATTTCAATGAAGATAATTTAAAAAATTTATTAAGTAATGAAAGATGTAACATTATCTATCAGCAATTGCTCAATAATGAGATTATGTCAGATCCTATCATTTGGAATAGATCATATATACGATCAATGATGTTACAAATATTAGGTATAAAAGATGTCACAAAGAAACTAAATAGTAAAAACGATTATAGTAAAAAAGTTATACTGGATGATTCACTTTTCTTAAAGATTTGTCAATTGATCGATAATACCAATGGCCAAGATGATAAAGTTGAAAAAACGAACGACAGAGTATTAATGACATTGAGAGATCATTTTAAGATTAAATATTGTCCAACTGTGAAACAAAAGCCAAAGGCATTAATTGATAAAGAGATAACAGATGATATATTACTAAATAAAATTATACCGAATTTGTTAAAATTTAATATAGAGGATACCAACGATGATGATGATGTTGCAATATCTAATGATAACGATGGTAATGAAACATTAGTGGAATACCATGATAAACTTTGTAATACGATTGACAAATTAGTATTGCAATTGAAGTTAATTAAACAGGAACAAAATGAATTGATGAAGGATAAGATAACATTTGAAAATGTGGTCACAAATCTATCTGGTCATACACAAAGATTACAGAGGGATGAAATTGCTCTATATAACAAAAAGATGAAGAAGAAGAGGAAAAATAAGTTTGTGGTTAGTCAACATTCACATATAGATAATAATCCAGATAAAGACACCGATAAGAGTAATGATGGCAATAGTGGGGGGAGGAAAAGTAGTAATATTTCTAAATCATCGAACCAATGGAAAAGATTTAGTTGGGTTGGCTTATAAACACATAATTTGCATATATATATATATTTATATATATATTTATATATATATTTATATGTACACAAACAAAAAAAATAGATAAACAGATAGACAGATAGATAAACGGATAGATAATTAAACAAAGTATCAATTACCTTCTTCAGGTGCAGTGTATTCATCTTGCCAAACTTTCTTTGCTGGGAAATCAGTCGGGAACCTTAAGTCTATGGGGAATAACTTACCGATTTCGTCGACATTTGCCCTTTCGAACAGTTCGTTGTCCAAAAGGGACAACTTGTCCATAGCGTCCTTAATGGACTTGAACTGTTTCTTCAATTGCAGCTGTCTTTCACTCAACTGGATAGTCTGATACGCATGCCAGGCCCTCTGTATCGTCTGGTGTCTTACGAGGTCTTCACGCGACAGCTTCAACACCTTGGGCAGCTTCTTGCGTGCCGATATCACGCTCAGTTGCGATATGACACGCTGCAGGTATGGCGGCGGTGCATCCCTGGCGAGTGTTCTCTTACCCCTCAGCAGCGTTTTCAAGGTCAGGACTGAACGTAGGGGCGGCTGTGTGTGTAGCATTGTGCGTTCCCTTCCTTACTGGTGCGTTTCCCTCAAGGTAAAAAGTTTTTCAGCTTGGCGGAGCCGTATTTAACAGTGTGTTGTTGGTGTGGTTCTTGTCCCCACGTCCTTTGTTTTTCACGTCTGTTGCAGCCAGCGGAAGCTTACCACTATCGTCGCGGGGACAGTATGACTATGACACGGGAACCTACAACACAGCGTAACCACCACACAATAACAGACCTGCCCTTCGAGTTGCCGAAGAACCCGCCATCATATGAAGAGACAATGTGTATAGACTTCTGTCTGAAACCACACAGATCGAACACCTTCAGTGATGACTACTTCCAACGGTACATAAGGGGTGAATTTGTCGATTTTGACACTGTTGCTGATGGCGATGAAACTTATGTGTATTCCTTGGATGCAGAAGAGGAAACTACTCATAGAACAAGAAACAATACAATAAGAACACCCAATACACATCCATACAGACATAGTGACAATTCTTTTAGTCATGGCATCAATGGCCAGTTGGACTATGAGGAAAAATAACATCGCACATAGATAAGAAAAACCCTCTTGACTACCATACATTCCATTTCCCTTTTGTGTATTCTACCCTTTTTACTTAATTACTAATTAATTTGTTTGTTTGATTATTAATATTGCGCATTTTCTTGTTCATACTCTACTAACTTTTGTTTCAATATACTATCTTCTTTTGGTTTTTTCGTTGATAATAATAGTGATAATATACTGATTTATCTACATAATTTTAATATATTCACTTATTTTTTTTTTTTATTTAGTTTAACATGCTATGCCTTTTCTTCACTAATATAACAACCAAGACCCATAAATGCTTCTGTTAACAATCTTTCGAAAACATAGTCTGTTCTAAACCCAGATGCAATAAATTCTTTCTTTTTGATTAATTCCTGTGTGAATGGATCATTATATTGTTCCTCATTTAGTTGGAAATTTGGTTGTAAATCTCTATCACCATTGAATGGTGTGAATGGTATATTTTTTTGGTTTACTGGTATTTGTTGTTGTTGTTGGAAAAATGGATTATTTTTCATAACTTGATTCAATTCTTCCAATTTCCTTCTTGCAGATGATTTCTTCAATTTAACGGTATTCTTAACACTATTAATAACTTCATTGGAATCTACACCATTAGACATTGTTAACCTATTAACAATTTCACGTTTGGCCCATTCTTTATTCTGTCTATCTTCTTCTTCAATTTGTTTCTCTAATAATTTTTTCTTTAATTTGATATCTTTCTCGAATTGTTGCCTTTGCTTGAATTGCTCCACATCTTGTTTATTTCTTTCCATATTACTTAAGATAATTTGTCTATTTATGGCTTCATACGATTTCAATTTTTCTTGTATTTCATCCACATCGATTTCATGATCTAATTTATAAATCATATCTTCCACTTCTTCCAAATATTCATTATACTTGTCTAGATCATCATGGAAATCAATCAATGTCTTATTGAAAACGTTAAATACTCTTTTCCTAATATCAACTTCTTTCTCCACATTAACATCAGCAAAAATTTGTGTCTTGAATTTATTCTTTCTTAAAATTTTATCACAGTTCGGGTACGGACATTGTGCGGGACCCAAACTGAATATTCTATCCACACAAGATTCACAAATCCGATGGTAACATTCTGGATTAACCAAGAATTTCAAATCTGGTGATAGATACCTATCTGTCTTGCAGATCGGGCACATATCCTTGTTATCGTCTTCTTCGTAGTCGTACATTTGGGTAATTCGGTTGGGTTTGTCCGTGTATGTGGCTAATGTATGCAGTGACGAGATTGAAGATGCTTTATAATAACTTTTTTTTTATATTTCAACAGACTTTGACTAACGTATGCAAGTGATTTGGTGTGAATATATAACTGTAAGTAGGACTACGTAGATAGGATCATGCTATGGGTGTTTCGAGTGTGTCTAACCGAACTTTGGGTGATGTTGTGGCTGGAATCGTTTGCGGTTTCTTTGTTGCGACGTTAGTCTTTGGCCTATGGTGCTATGTTCACAGGTTTTGCGTCTTGATACTGTATATCCAACTGCACGATCGTGGCACGGCGATTGCGTTCCTTGTGGTGATGACGGTGCTTGTAGGTTGGTGCATGTGTATTTGGTTGCAAATCCGTCTACGGGGCCCCCTGTATCAAGCACACATCCCTACTTTCAAGATCATCGATGACCCCAGGGATCAATACTCCATCCCGCCGCCACGCTGGTACCCGTGTGACCCACAAGGGTACCCGCTGTGGTGTTCTGTCTGTGGGAGTGTGAAGTATTTCAGGTCTCACCATTCACATGTGGAGAACAGGTGTGTGGTGAGGATGGATCACTATTGCCAGTGGTTGCATTGCACCATTGGGGCAGGTAATTACAGGTATTTCATCCAGTTCACGTTCTATTTCAACCTCTTGAGTGTGTTTGTCATGGTGACGATACTGTGCTACGTGCGGCACGTTTATCGGCATGCAGAGGTGGTGGTGCTGCTGGTGGTTGCCGCGTTGGGTGTTGTGTTCACGGGGACGTTGTTCTTGGAGCACGTCTACTTCATCAGCCGCAATGTGACGTCGCTGGAGTACATGCAGTTGAAGGCAGACCGCAGGCGGGGCGGTGCCGCAAGCAAGAGACAGTATTACATGGCGTACCAGACGGATCCCCCGCAAGCAGAAGAACAAGAACAAGAACAAGAACAAGAACAAGTACAAGAACAAGAAGCAGAAGCCAGCAAGAAGACGTGGTATGTTCTCGAGCTGAGCGCCACAGAGTACTGCCGTCTGTTCGACCAGGACAGCGTTGCGGCCAACTGGCGGGACAGTCTCGAGAACTGGGACAACAGCTGCTGGCGGTGGTGGCTGCCTGTGGGGGGAGCAGCCGAGCAAAGAGCAGCCCAGAAGACACGTTCCCAGCAGCACAGCGACACCCTCGGGACCCACCCACTGCCCACACACGCCCTGCGGCTCACGCCCACCCGCCAACGAGCCCTCAGCGCCAGGGTCCAGCGGCAGGAATTTGTGTCGTCCCTGCAAATTTGACCGGCGTTTTTTTTCTTCAACGTCGACGAAACACAACCCAACCCAACCCAACACAAACAAACACACACACACACACACACCAGCGATGGACCACGAATACTTGCAGCCCGGGTTCAACCCCAACTCGCTCACGGTGCCGCAGCTGAGGAGGATTCTGCTCGAACACAACCTGAAGGCACCCTACAAGGCGCGCAAGCTGCAACTCGTGCAGGTCTTCGAAAACGAACTGGTACCACAGCTGGACACACTCAGAAACAGAATCTTGAACACTAAACCAAGCTCTAAAGGTATAGAAAAGGTCTCCAGAAAGAAACTGAAGAGCTTGCGTCAAAAGGACCAAGACAAGAAGAAGGAAAAACTCACTACCATTCTCTTGGATAACGAAGCTGATAACAAATCAGCAAATGACACTAATTTACTCAACAGTAGTTTCGAACTCGTCTCTGAAAGTGAAAATTTTGGAACGTCTTCGTCACCAGCAAACAGTGACAACCAAAACATGAAAGATGATATTTTAATATCTAACTTAGACACTAAAAAAATCAAGAACGAAGATGACGTTGATGTTGATGTTGATGACAATGAAAAATTCACCCTCAAAATCGAAACTAATAAGAAAAGAGAAAGGGATGAGACATTGGAAAATACGAAACAGAAAAAGGTTAAAAATTCCAAAGAACCAAAAACTAATGGCAATACTACTACTACTACTACTACTACTCCTACTCCAAAGAAAGAAAGTTCAAGATCACAAACTCCAAGAACACAGACAAGAATGCAAACAAGGTTACAAACTCCTAAGAAGGACGTGACTAAGAGGGATACGTCTAGGAAGGACGCGCCTAAGAGGGAAACACCAAGAAATGATTCATCTAAAGATCAAATTGATACAAATTTAACTACTCCACAAAGAACTAGCTCTAGTAAAATTTCAACACCACAAAATTCAAGCTTTAATGATTCTTTCAAATCACTAAAATCTTTCAAAAAAGATTCCAAAAAAATTGATTTGAAAAAATTAAATCTTTTACCAATTAATCTAAATAATCTATCAAAAACACCTCAAAATCCTAATAAGACGGCATTAGATATTCAAATTTCTCAAAATGGATTGGATGAAAAGGATATTAGCCCTTTTTTCAAACCAAGAAATAAAAAAAATTCATATTTGACAATGGATAAAATTAATAAATCTGCAAATAATCAGATTATTCCAGATAATGATCTTGTATCTGATAATGAATTATCATCAGATAATGAAACTATTTCAACTAAAAAAATTAGTCCAACTAATAATAATATCAATATCAATACATTTGAAAATTTAAATACCTCTACTGTTAAACCAGAAAAGTCTAAATTACTTAAACCTATTCTACACAGGATTCAATCTTTAACCAATTTTTTCAAAAATAAAAGATTAATTCAAAGACAACTGCTCAATAAATTTAAACCAACTATCATTAATTTAACCGTTTTCACAGTTATCGCTATCCCAATCCTTTTCTTCATTTGGTATCATGAACAAAGATTAATAATTGGCTATTGTAATCAAAAAATGAATTTTAAAAAATTGTTTGATGATAATTCTTATTTTTCAATCATTGATCGAATTTTATCATTTTTTAAACCAAATTGTTTAAATTGTCCTCAAAATGCAAAATGTTTCGATAGATTGCGTATGAAATGTAACAAAGGTTTCATTAAGAAAAGATCAATTTTATCATTAGGTGGAGTTCTACCATTTTCGTCTTATTGTATCCCAAATAAAATTAAGGATAAAATTATTAAAAGATCCATTAGAAAATTTTCATACTTTTTAAGATTCAAGAATGGTAAAATTAATTGTGGTAAAAGTACAAATATCACCAAGAGTGGTATTGAATTGTCTTATTTACAAAAAATTTTCCAAAATGATATTGATAAATATAATTTCACAAATTCAGAAAAATCAAAATTATGGGATGGTGTCATTAATGGGTTGGTAAATAGTAATAATGATATCGAATCATACACTCAAAGAAATACTACTAAAACTTTCTTACGCTCCACTTCAACCATGAAATCTAGCTTTAATTGTAAATTCGGTTTACCAATCTTACATTTTTTACTTGATTTCAAAATTTCTTTCCTATTATTAATCGCTTCTACAATGATTATGCTTAATTTAAAGAAAAAGTTAAGGAAATTGTTATCATCTAAATTAGAAATCTCGGATTACACTGCTAAGGCATACGTCGAGTTAAGAAAGGCAAGAGATAACATCGATGAACCAAATTTCTTACACACTTTACAATTAAGAGACGTTATCCTATCTGATATTACCGATTTCAATGAGAAAAATCGTATCTGGAATAAAATGGTGAAAAATTTAGAAAATGATAACGAACATGTCATTTCTTCTCAAATGGAAATCAATGGTGAAATCTTGAAGTGCTGGATGTTGAAAGACGTTGATGATAATGATCAATTTTGAAAAATCTTGACAAGATTATTGTATTATTGTACATTATTTTGTAGTTGAACTAAAAATATATACACATTTATATATATATATACATATACATATACATATACATATACATATATATTATATACATTTAAAAACCCCATAACTAAGAGTATGAAACTTCTATCGATTATTCGCACCTACTTCTTTAACCCTACCAAACAGAAGTTGTACCCAAAATAGCACATTGTGTCTCACAAATTAGGGATGCTTTAAAGAGAGATCACATCGATACATTTTACGTCTTTCCTTCAAGACAACATGACAAAACAAAGTACCATGGTACCAATACAAGCAAAGAGAGATAAACAACATCGGTCGGTTAGAAGAGATCAGATTGTACACGGAGCTAAAATGCTCCTTATGATCTCACAGCTTGTTTTCAACCCTTGCACATTCATAGCTCTTACCATCTCGTGGTTTTTGGTAAGATTCCACATACAAGTTGGCGAATCAAGCCAATTTAATTTGTTATGGTTGCTAGTTTTCAATATCATGATGATACATATATTGTTTCTTGCACACCTTTTACGTTATTTTCATATCAATGTTCTTCTTTGCGACGAGATATTTAAGAATAATCCACTTTTAAACATCTTTTTACATCATGTCGAAGGGAATGAAGTATTCCTAACATCGTTGCTCTCATTGCCTCTGTCAAGTGTCGTTGTGTTATCTTTATTGCTGTCAGCAAAACATACAACTCTTACTACTGGTCAATTTTCAAAGAGAAAACTTTGTAAGATGGAAATGAAGACAACGCGATTAATTGCAACAAACACTTTCTAATCTGTATATATAGTCAATTGCATAACATCGCATCCATTTGTTATTCCAACAAATGAGTCATAAGTCAAGGCTTTTTTATATAAGTATATAGCTTCTTTAATTATATTCATCAATATCATGACATATTCTCTCTCATTTTACAAGTAAAAAACGATGAAACGGACTAAAGTGAGCTACAGTAATGATAAAATATCTGAATCCTCTGCTTTAAGACTTTCAAAATACTCTCTTTTGTTATCTTGCTAAAAATCAATCAACGTTATCAATTTTGTTTGGTGAAAGATCTCTGATCTAGTACTAAACTCTTTGCTTTGGTTAAGATAACATTGAACCTTAGATTGTAGATATCTGCAAATTTGCTTACTCAAAACGCTTATCCAATTTATCTAACTCCTATCATTTTTTGTTTATATGGCAAAATCATCTTACGTATTCCAGCTTTTCCACCTATTTTATTCAACTAATGTTAAAATTCTTTTTAGGTTCGTTTGGTAAAACCCATACAATAGAACTAACCAATTTTAAGTTATCACATACTCAAAATGCTACTAATTAAACATACCACGCTTTATATACATTTGTATTGTTTGTTATACTAATTTTTTACATGCTATATGCTATATGAAAGAAAATGAGACACACAATTACGCTAAACCAAAACCTTCATGACCTTCATTAATAGCAATCAATAATGACCCACGTAAAGTTTCATATGAATTATAACTTGGTAAATTCAATTGATTAAAGCATGTGTGTGATGATGGTAATCTATCATTTGATCCATAATCTCTATGAATTGAAAATTTACAAATACCATTAACACCACTTAATTCTTTAAACCCATTTAATGGTACTTTACTAGTACCGGTAACAAATTGAAGTAATTTAGCACGTTCTTCTAAATCAAATGACTTAACAGCTCTCCAAAAATAATTAACTTGCTTACATGATGCAGTATAATTAACATAAGTAGTATTGTTTTTCCAATCATCAACATCAATATCGGGTAAACCACTTATTAATAATTCAATTTCTTGTTCATCAAAAATGGAAATTAGTTCTTTCGGAATTAATGAGAAAAATCCAATCAAGAAATTATCCATTTGCTCCTTCACTGAAACATTTAATTTATATTCTACAATCGTCTTCACATATTCTTGTTTATTCTCTTCAGTAACAGCTATGTTTCTTCCATCAGGAATTAAGTCAATAACATTATGCTCACCATAGTCATCTGTTTCAACACTAAATGTCTCCTCAATAATATCGGTGATGTCATTCTCCAAAATCCAAACTAATGATTTGTAATAATCTGGATCAACTGATTCCATATCCTTAAGTGCAACAGGTTTATTCAAAATATTTTTATAAACTTCTCTGCTAAAATGACAATCCAAATAACATTGATCATGAATTGCCTTACCAATAATAATACCAACAAATTTGAAGAATGACAAATGTTCTGGATTAATACTAGAAGTACGATTTGGATGGAAAGTTGTCTTATCTGATGCAACCGGTAAAAATAATGCATAATCAGGATTAAACATTTGTCTAGATAGTACTTGATACCATTCACGAGTAAGACCACCAGCATCTACACCACTTTCCCCTTTAAATGTAATCTCTAATTTTGATTGCTTGATTTCATTGACATTCTTGAAAAATAATGACCTATAAGAATCTAAAAAGACTTGCTCTCTAGTAACAGTTATTTGTAATTTACTACGTTCATGTGTATCAGAGCCTAATTTCGCAACAAAATAGTATCTCTTATTATCAAAATCTAAAATTTTTGGATTTTTCACTAACATCGAAAATGGTCCACTCATTAACTTTGGATTTGAGCGCACCATTTGATTCAATAATTTCTTATGTAGGTCTGTGAATGGGAAAAATAGTTCTTCAACACTAAGCTTAGAAAAATCAAAATCTTTATCTTCTTCATATTTGGTAATTTTATGAGGTGATTTAGACATCTTGCAATGTTTACAGACAACCATCAACGCCTCAATCACTGGTAATAACACATTAGATGATGTGTTTAATTTCTTTTTACTTTCTACTTCTACCATACAGTTACTTAAAGATACCCATAACTGACCTAAATTCATCTTATTGTAAATATCGACAAGTGTGTCAGCAACATTGTCATACTCCTTTTTCTTATGGGAATAAAGATAATCCACAGCAGTAAGAATTTTCAAAAGCTTGGATTGCTCAGAACTTGGTAAAGTCAACTTTTGAATCAATTCAACATCTAAGTCAACGCCGGTAACAGATTCTTTAATCTCTTTAGTCAACAATTGAATATCTTTGATTAGTGATTCTGATGTTTTACAGGCCAGTACAATCAATTCGTCTGTAATAATTTCAAGTGTATCTGGCAGTTTGATCATATTGAACATAATACTCAAAGTTTGCTGAAAAACCTTTGTGCTACTACTATCTAAGGTAATAATAGAAACAATTTTCTTCAATTCGTCAGATTCAAAAGATGGGATCTGAAAACTTTTTCTATGTGGATCCTTATTCGTTTTAATCATTGACTCTAAAGGTTTTGTACAAATTTGTAAAATGCTAGTCAGCAAATCCATCAAGACGGTTTCATCTGTAATGAGCTTTCTATCAAGCAAAGAGATCAAATATCTTATAGGTAGTTTAGTACTTTTTTGAGCAGCATCTTTGTTCGTTTTATTTAGCATCAAACTTTCGTGCTCAGTAATAAAGAAAAATTTCAATTTGGAATCAGTGTCAATTAAATATTGTAATATCTCAATTGCTTGATTAGCAACAACAAGCGGCGTAGACTCTAATGGAAGTTGACGAAGATTGCCTTGTGATTTATGTAAACCGTTAGACCGGTTGACAATAACATTATAAACCTTCTCCAAAGAGTTCTGATCTATTGCACCTTCTGCCAAAATCATCAACAGGAGATTGATGATGTCACTTCTATTTTGTTTACTACCACATAATCTACAAAACAAATCGTGGTAGATTTCACGTTGGATATAAGGCTGCGAAATAAATAATGATTTCATTAAAGCTGAAATACCAGTCTTATCAAGTAAAGGTTCGAAGTAGACTTTATCACTTTTCTTTTTTTCATTCTTATCTTCTTTAATATGAGAAATATGGAAAGCACTCTCTTCAGTTTCTCCAGTACTGGAATGTTGATGAGTATCATGGCGTTCAGCATCTCCTTCGCTATCGTTTACACTATCACTCTCGTGGCCATGTCCGCCGTCGCGGTCGTCCTCACTGTCATCGCCACCTTCACTCTCACTTTCATTGTTGGCAGTAAACCGGAATGCCCGATCATCTTCTGCATTTGTTCTATCACCTGTTCTTAACCAATGCACGCGGCGTAGAACATTATTGAAACCTTCCTCTACCAAAATTTCATCCCTGATGTCATCGGGAATAGCAGAAAGAAAATCGCTCTCCAATTCTCTTGAATGTGTGTTATTTTCTCTCGCTTCAAGTCTACGTTCTCTTACATGTTGTGCAAATACTTCTGCTCTCATGTTTTCTGGAAGAGCTCTTAGAAATTCTGGATCAATGTCAGTTCCACCAATATCCACATCTTCTCCCTGAATTTCAACAAAGACAGGTTCGTGTTCCGTATGCTGCTCCTGTGGATTAGCTTCATCAGTTTCCATACGTTCTAACGAGCTTTCAGATGCATCTGAAGATAGATTCATATCATTTCTATCATTCTCTTCAGCGACCAAATCGTCCATTTCATCCCTTGCTCTTTTTTCAGGCTTTAGAGCTGCTGCCTTATCTACTTCTTCTCTATAAAGCTCTAAACTTGGTTTATACAGACGATTAACAATAGCTGAAAACAAATATGTAGCATAGTTTTTAGATTCATAAAACATATCAAATATATCCTTCCATCTAGCTATTGTCGATTTTAGGACAACGTTTTCAAGTACACGTTCATCAAACAGTTCACCAGAAAATAACATATCTGCAAAATGAGGGCGAGCTGACCTTGGTCTCACTCCTGTACCAACGGTTGTAAGTTGATCTGAAATGTCATTTTCGACTTGCTCCAAACCGCTAGGACCTAATGGGTTTATCAAATTGCTTTGGTTTCGTCTAGTGCCATTTAAAAATGACAGTGAGGGTGAACCGAAGGTAGCATGGGAACGACGACGTAAAGTACGATTATGATTATGTGTGTGACCATGGCCATTTGGCGTTTGTATTCTAAGCAATGCTTGATCATCAGGGTTGAAAACGTGTTGAATACCTTGAAATATTCCTCTTTGTTCATCTGCTAATTCTTCATCCTCTTCGAGTTCAACACCATCGCCTAAAGACCAAATAGTTCTACCGTTTGCGCTTCTTGAAGGAAGTGCATTATCAAAAGCTGATTCAGCTATACTACTACTGTCGTCTTCATCATCATCAGATGATGAAAGTGAAGTGAAGCCTGAATCCCAAGCTATGTCATCGATATCATAATCGCTTATGTCAATATCCATCTCTGAATCTGAGGTGCCGTTTGAATTATCCTCTGAGATATGAGAAAAGCTTTCAGCACCATCTGAATGAAAATCATCTCCACTGTAAATATCACCTTCCAAGCTATCAGATCCTGAATGAACAGAAATATCATCGTCACTTGCAATGGGATCAATTTCCATAACAAGAGCTTCATCTTCTGCGTCATCTTCTGCTCTACTCTCATCACTAAAAACAACCTCATAACCTTCTTCATCGCTGTCAACAAATGCTATGTCTTCATTATCTCCAATCAAAGAATCTTCATCTTCTTCTGGATCTTCTTCCTCAATGTCTTCAAGGTCGTACATGCTTAAAGCAGAATTTTTGAACATGTCTGATACTTCTTCCTTATCAGATTCTTCATCGACATCATCTTCGTCATCATGGCTTTCGACTTTGAATAGATCTGCAAAGTCTTTCCTAGTAGCATTGATTGCGTTCAAAGCTTCGACTGCATCATTGAACAATTTCTTACAAAATGGATAGTTTAAGTCTAATTTTGCCATACAATCAGTAACTGAAGAAGGGACACCCAAATCAATCATTAATCGACAAATTTGATATCGGTCTGAATCAATTCTGGTTGAGTTTATTAAAGACTTTAAATATGGAGCTTGAACGTATACCATAGCAGCAATGGTGCTAAACCAACAGTCCAATTTACTTACATTATCTTCTAGAGTCTTCGCAGATGCCACAGATGATCTTAAAGCTTTGATGAAAACTTCTATAGTAAACTTTCTAATGAAAGTCATGTCTGGATCAGCTTCTTTGAGATCCGTTTTCTTTGATAAATCCTCATCATAAGGGCTGGTAATAAAACCCAAAATAATTGTAACAGCCAAGGTGCTTATCACCTCTCTTCTCTTTGCTTCGTCCTTATTTTGTTCATGAACCGAAGACTTATCTAAAAGTTGATACAAAAAGAAGTTTAAAGCAGTCGATTTTGGTTTCGGATTTTCAACATATGTGTTTCTCCTGTCATAGGTTAGAAATTCAAATTTACATTGTTTGTAACTACATATTAACTCAGTCAGGACTTTCAATAAGAAAATCATATAAGCACATACCGGATTACGCGATGGGTCTGGTTTGGCCTCTTTTCCTGTAGTACGTTTAGTGTCGTTTCCGATAGGTTCGGAGAGCCAATCCTTCTTCGAAGCAGCCATCAACTGTGATAATAAAAGATGGACAATACCGGTGGGAGCGTTTGTAACCACAGAATCTGACTTTTCTTTTTTATTACTGGATTTGTCATCGTTATATCTCCGCAAGGTAAAATCAACTAAACGACCATCTTCAGTAAATTGATCAAAGCGAGCATTCTTGCACAAAATTTCAGTGAATAATTCTGGGTTTCTCAAAGCAATGTGTGACTTTTCTTCCAATAATCCTAGTAATTGACGAGGAGTTTCCGAGGAAACGCCAAGAGATCTTCCTGTAAAACATTTATGAACTTCATTTTCGATGAGGTTTGAAACTAGCGCATTATGTTCAAAACATCTTCTTAATAAAAGTAAAAAGGAAGATTCCAGAAAGTTTATTTTTTCAGACTTTTGGAATACACCGATCACCTTCAACAACTTTGGAATAATTTGAGAGCTAATAATGTCTGAAGCATAATCTTCGTTTCTTACATATATCAGTAAAATCCTCAAGATTGCTAATGCTGAGTAAAAGTTAGTGATATCATTAACTCTTATAATTGTACTAAATATTCTCTGTTTGATTGACTGTTCGACATCATAAATAGGTACTAGGGTTGGGATAGGAAAGGCTAACGCTTCATCTCTAATCACTTCATCCCTGGGTAACTCAGATTTTGAAAGTATAATCTCATAAGAATATAACATCTTTGAAAACCATGCTGTATTCACATCTTTTGCAACCAGTACCTTTTGAAGGTAGTCTAGAAATGAAGCCAATGTATCTTCAGATTGTTGAAGAACAGACTTTTCATTTAGAAATATGCCAAAAAGATGCATTAATGATGATAGCACAGCCTCATCTGTAGGATCGATTGTTTTTATAGTTTCTAGAATGTCTCGAACAAACGTGACAACAGATTTGTTAAGTTGTTGAAACCCTACAAGAAGCACTTTAGCGAATGCATTAACCAATTTTGGATAAAACGGAAGAACATGAAAAATTTGCTTATTCATATATTTGTGATATAAGTCAAATCTTAGAGAATACAAACTTCTTTCTTCAAATTTTGGATCAACAATGTGTTTCAGATTAAATGATTCCATATCTACGTTCTTCATTTCTTCTCTATAAATTTTCCATTTTTTGTCATCGAATATCGTAAACGATTCCTCAGTCACCGTCAACGGTGGTAATTTGTTTTCCATTCTTTCAAGATATTGTTTGGCATTTTCCTCAGTCACACCGCACTTTTCTAAAAGTTTGCACTTTCGTTCAGACGGTGTTATCATGTCCCATTCGATCATCAAAAGGTCTTCTGTGACTTCTTCGTGATGATGGCTGTAGCAATTTTTCCACACTGACAAAATTTGCTTGAAGACGGCATAAGGAATGACTCTTTTCTTTGGGTCAAATATATTAAAAGATTCATTCAAATCTAAAAGTAAGTGTATGGTTAGCATTGTCAAGCGCTTGATCAATACCGATGTAACGTGGTAGTCTTTAGCCTCGTAATAATACAATTTAATACTTTTGATATCTTCCATTGTTTCAAACTGAATTGACTTATTCAAAAATGACATAATATTTATAACTGAGCTCATTATTAAAATCTCCTCCTTGTTTTGAACAAAATCAACTTTTTCAATTTCTTCAACATCCTCAAAAAGCATTATTCTAGAAAACAATTTCTTAAGAAGCTTTGTGTATAGATCGTAACCACCATATTGATAAAATAGGTACGCAGGTAAAGTTTGAAGGACTTCTGAGTTTGTCATAGTCGTTTTGGGATATGTCATCACATAAGTATTGAAGTGAAGTAAAACAAGCAAATATGATACATTATCAGTAGTGTCAGCGAGTCTCAACATTTCTACTAATTTTTTGATAACGTTTTCGAAGATCATTATTCTTATGGCCTTATTTTGCTCAGGGAATATCTTATTTACCGTGTGGTTTAGTCTTAAAAATGATTTGAAAATTATAGAAGTACCACCTTGAATCTTATTCAATAAATGTCTTGCTTGAAAAGTATTTTTGAATTTGGCAGAAGTAAAGTCGTCCTTAAGTTCACGCTTAACAGGTTTTACTGAATGAATATGAATTGGTGGTACATGTCCAACGGCTTCTGGTGTTGTCTGTGTGTTCACTTCATCGGGTAATGCACTCCGAATATACATTTCTTCAAATGCGGCCTTTTGGAAAAGAAGGGTTAAATTTTCTATTAGTTCAACATTGCCATTGGCAAACAAATTCAAGATCTGCTTCACTCTTTCGTTTGATAAGCTCATTAATGTCACGTAAACAGTGGTGATGACATGAAGCAATGCTGAAATCCCAGACAGTTCCCCTAAGATATGTTCCTGATAAGCGTGGTCCTCACCATTCTTCATAGACAAGAAAAAACTGCTTGAACAATCAGAATGCAAAAAGTCTTTTATACCTTTCAATTTTCTATCTAAATGCTTCATGAATAACGGAAAAACACTATCTTGGTGCTGTTCATCTAATATTTGTAAAACATCTGTGATATTCAACATAGCTTGTGATGAGCAGTAATCATATGGCAACTTGTCAACAATTATCACTGAGATCAAATCTTCCATGCTTATTATCTTATGCAAGTTTTCTATTGTGGAAGACTCAAAAGTAATCCCATAGAATAAGTTTGAAAAGCAATCAAGAATAACTGTAGAAGGTTGTTCTTCCCAAAATGCTAACCGACCACCATTCTCCTCATCATTGACTACTTCCTCATCCTTAGAATGGTAAAATAAATCTGAGCCAGTTGTTGAGTCATACACATACTTTTGGTCAAAGTTTACATATTCCGGAATTTTTTTCAACGTGTTCGAAAAGGCATCAAATATTATGGGTTTTAACTGTGGATAATGTCTTGATAATTCATCGATTGAGCTACCTAGTTCTGTAGCTTCCTCTCTCCATGATAAAACTTTAGCATATTTTAAATCTAACATAATATCAAAAAGGTTTTGAATCATATTTTTCTCTTTAACTTGCTTGAGTCCGTCTGTGTTTAAACACAAAGCAGAAATGACATCAGGAAGTAAGAATAGTAAATCTGAATATGGTGCAATAAATGTTGAGAAATTATCAATGATATAAGGTATTAATCCTGCCTCGACTAAAACTTGATAAATGGTTGGTTCACTATTTATTATCCGTTGTACAACGTCCAAAGTGAAGGTAATCAAAGTTGATCCAAATACTGGCATATTCTGTAAAATTTTCAGCAAAGACACTAGGATAGGAGAATCAATTAAATTTCTTATTCTGTCACCGGAATCTGTTCTTAATAATCTCAGTACCAGTTTCAATAAACTCTTAATGAAAGCCTGTTGCCTGAAAGAAATTGTGTAATCATTTGTTGGACAGAAGGCACCGATGTACGGATTAGGTTCATTTAAGGCAAAATCTACTTGTTCCGCAATTGTATTGATTAACATGGTAAAACCATTATAAGTAACAAATTCTGATGTCGATTCGGCATCATTGATGAAGACCTCCAAAAGATGCGTAGCAGATGCCAAAGTACGTTTAAATTTTTTATTTTTACAAGAAACAATTTCCAATAGCGTCGGGATAAGCCCAGCATTTAATAATGAATCATGTAGTGATTTCACTTCGGAAAGATTAGAAATCAAGTAGAAAAATCTGACATTATATTCCTCACAAAAATCTTCTCCTTCTTCGATGTCAGTTCGTAATAGTTTACCAATTTGTCTTAGAACTTGAAATAATGCACCGTGTGATAGATTACCACCTAAGTTTCGCATAATATCTGCACACCAAATATGTTTTAAAGATATACATTCTAGTGTGAAAAGGGCGTCTACCCTCAATTGAGTTGGAATTGATTTTTCTGCCAAAGTAATGAAATCATTCAAGGCATTGAATGTGTAGGGATCAACTTCAAATAATTTTGAACTAACATGTGGTGGGATATAAACTGTATTGATAAATGCCACAGCAATGAGTTTAGTTTGAATAATTAAGTCTCTTAAGGCATTATTTTCGGAAGTGGATTCAGAGAATGCTTTTGCGACAGTTACTTTCAATGAAAATTCATACCAACTGTCCTGTGGTAAACAGTTCATACCCTTATCGAAAATTTGTTGCAAAGTAAGTTTTTGTAAATCTTCATTACTCAAGATAAGTTTTTTCATTGATGAATTGAGTGGTTGTGAGTTGTTTGGGTTATTTGCATTCTTAGTATTATTACTATTACTATTATTGTTATTATTATTATTGTTAATATTATTATTGTTAATATTATTAGCAGATGAATGTACTTTTTTGTTATTTTTATCTTCATTACCTGCGTAATAGGTATACTTAAATTTGCCCAATTTTTTCGGAATTGGTTTCTTACTTGCGAATATATCAACTATGGAAAAATGTTCACCGTCTTCATCGGTCATCGATGAAGGTAATGCTAATGCTAATTGTAATGCTTTGTTTCTTAATTCAGGTAGTCCAACTTTATAAATACTTTCTAATCTTTCTCTTGCTACGACGTATCTCTCACCAACTATGGCTAATACTTTGATAGCACCGTATTTCACTTTAAAATTAGGGCAATTTAATAATGCACTCATTACATCAATGGAGGAGTAAAGGTATCTGTTTTCTGTGTTATATAGCAAACGACAAGTAAAACTAGTTAAAATCACGACAGTATTCTCATCTGCGTCGTCCATTTGAATTAATTTACTCCTGTGATTTTTTTTTGATGAAGTTTGTGATGTTTCGTCTCCATATGAATATTTCTTGATTAATGCAGACAATATTGAATCGATTCTATTCAGGACTGGAATCCAAACATATAAATCATCTCTTACCCTATACCATTCTTTGATTTCTTCTACTTTCTGTAAAAATGCACTATCAGCACAATTTATCAAATCATCGATCATAGGTTTGAATGGTTTGGAATTCTCTTCCTTTTGTAGTTTTTCAAATTTGGAAAGCTTGAACATTGCATTCGATTAAACTAAACAAAATTGAAATCTATATGTTTTTAATCTTTGTCAAATCAAGCAATGAACACTTAGGTAGGATGTAAATTGAAAATGATACCTTGAGTAGAAGAACTATTGCTCGATGGAGTAAATTTGGCCTTAAAAATAACTATAAGAAATAGTTAACTTGATACTCAAATAAGCAGACCAATAACTACTCAGTTAATCAGCAGAGAATCTGACTATAGATACTTAAAGGTTTTAGTAATTAAATGCATTTTTTTAGATAATTAAAAACCTTCAAAAAAAAAAAAGAGATCAATTATTCGGGTAACAGTCATCGCATTGTGACCATTTTGATCCTAGTTGAGGTTTTCTCTTACCAATAATCGCACCATATAAGTAAGTATGCGCTGTTAGATGTGCGGTTCCTTTTCATTGCTGTTATTTTATATAATCAATGTATAATACAAAATATATCTCTATATATATATCAATAGTTGTGGCTGAAAAACGATTAATTATTTCTATTTTCTTGTTCATTTATAGCATGTTGTGAACCGCTTGGATTATCTAAGAAAACCGGTTTTAGGACATTTTCATCAAAATTTTGGAACCATTCGGAATTTGTAGTTAAGAATCCACTATTATTATTTGAATTTTTAGCAATTTCTGTCATGGCAAATCTTGTTCTACTTTGACCATGTAAATTAGATTCACTATTCCCGAGACCATCCTTTCTATTTTTATTATTGTTAGCATTATTATTCAATGATATTGTAGATTGATTAATATTATTCTTTAAATCGATATTTTCATCCGTTGGTACGAAAAAATGTGGTGAATCATCCCTATTTTCGTCTGAATAATTTGATTGTAACGGTATATCAGTTGAATCTCTAATGATACCATTTCTTGGAATTTCGATATCAAATTCATCATCACTTTCATCATTTTCTGGTTCACAACCAACTTTAATATTCAAAATTTCCAACATATTTGCAGTGGTACCACCAAAAATTATAACAGTTAAAACAACAACGACTAAAACTGTTGCTAATAAAGTAAATTTATATTCACCTTGAATACCTAATGCTAATGCTACACCCACGGCACCACGTAAACCTGCCCAAAATGTCATCATTTGATAGTTATATGGAATTTCGTCTGGGATAGCAATGGTAGATCTTAATTCTACACTTGTAGATCTCAAAGTTTTCATTCTGTAGATCCAATTAACGAAACGTGATAATGGGAAAACTGCACACCAACGAGCCACACAAATTGAAATTGCTGTAACGAAGATTAACATTGGTTTATAAACTAATTCCACTTCAGTGAATAGTTCTAAACCTAAATAAATGAAAATGAAATTCTCTGAAAGACGTGCCAATAATTGGAAAATGTACTTAATGGTAATTTGTGTCTTTCTTGACATGTTATAATAAGCGTAATGCTTTAAAGTGATACCACAAAATAATAAGGATACGATACCAGACATATGACAACCATTTGAGAAAAAATAAGATTCGTAAGCAATCAACAGAATGATACAGCTTTCGATTTCTGGGTATCTTCTAATTTTAGAATGTTTTAAGATTAATGCCACTAAAATTCCAATAAAGACACCAATAACTAATGAGACGGTAAAAGTCATTAAGAAAAGACCAATACCTTCGAAAAGGGATGCGAAAGTTGTTGGATGACCACGTAATTTTTGACATGTTTCAAACATAACGATGGATATAGCGTCATTTAATAAAGATTCACCAAAGATGATTGTATATAATTTAGGGTCGACTCTATAAGCATTAAAGATTGACAAAATTGTTACTGGATCAGTAGCTGATAAAGTTGCTCCGACGGATAATGCGTCTAACAGTGAGATATTAATACTTTCTAAACCTAATGCTGTCCAAATGAATAATATGAAACCTAGAATCATGGCAGATATGAATGTTCCCGCAATGGCAAATGTTAAGATAGAGAACATGTTATGGAAGAAGTTAACTTGATTAAGTTCATAACCAGAATTTAGGATAATTGGTGGTAATAAAACGTTAAAGAAGTAGGATGAGTTGAAAGTGACGGTGTTTTGGATATAGTGACCCGGAGTCATTCTAATAATCAAACCTACTACCATACCATAGAAGATGGATAATACAGTTTCATGAACGGCTCTAATTTTCTTTTGAGTCAAGTAATAACTTGACCATAGGGCAGCAATCAAAAGGAAGAGCATTATGGATAGAGCCCAAGATGAGAACATTTCTTCTGTCACTGGATTAATTTCCAATTCAGGATCGCTCACAATGGGTTCCACAGTCTCTGGACTGTCTGGCATAGGTAACAGTTCATCATCTTCACTTGCAGCTACAGCGTTAGAGTTGCTATTTGTTATAACTGATTTGGCCTTAGCAATGGCAAATTTGATAGCCATGGTGATCAGAATCTGCTTTATCGACATGGTGGAGGGGCAAAGTGGTGTTGTTGTCGTTGGTTAGCTTCCCCTTCCTAGTGTTGTGTTATGGTCAGAAAATTTGGGTTCCAGCTGAAAAAGAGCTGGCCTTTTGAACAATAACGAAATGATTTACGCAGAGACTTGCAGATGTTTCTGCCGGGGTGTCTTTATGCTTCTGCCTGGGCTACGGGAGGGTGAAGTGTGTGTCCGTGTGTGTCCGTGTGTGTCTCTAGCCGTGGCGGTGGCCTCCAGTGAGGAAGATCGGCGTCCATCGTCGGCCACCCGTGGGAACTCCCCCTAGACGGAACACGCCTCTGCCTAGACCAAACATCTAGACGGAACACCTAGAAGGAGGAGCTAGACGAAACACGCCCGCCTACTCTCAAAACCCCAGAGGGAAACCCTAGAGGGAAAAACCAACGGAAAATCCAAAATCTCAATTTTCAAACAGCGAAGCGAAAAAACTCAACTCGAAATTTTTCATTGACTGAACATAAGAATTCTCCTCATCGCTCACGCTATCGCTGCAACCTTGCAATACTCAACCATACCTACCCTCAAAACACCCACACTCACTTTACAAAAATATATATTCAAATGTCTCGTCCAATCGTTATCTCTGGCCCAAGTGGTACCGGTAAGTCCACACTTTTGAAAAAATTATTTGCTGAATACCCAAATGAATTCGGTTTCAGTGTATCTTCAACCACCAGAGGTCCAAGACCAGGTGAAATTGACGGTAAGGATTACAATTTCACTACCGTGGAAGCATTCAAAGAAATGATAGATCAGGATAAATTTATTGAATGGGCTCAATTCTCAGGTAACTATTATGGTACTACCGTAGATTCTGTGAGACATGTTATTAAATCAGGTAAAACTTGTATCTTAGATATAGATATGCAAGGTGTGAAAGCTGTTAAGAAGCAATCTGATCTAAACGCTAGATTTCTTTTCATTGCTCCACCATCCGTCGATGATTTAAGAAAAAGATTAGAAGGTAGAGGCACTGAAACTGCTGAATCATTAGAGAAAAGATTAGGTGCAGCTTATGCTGAATTAGAATATGCTGAAACTGGCGCTCATGATTTGATTATTGTTAATGATGATCTTGAAAAGGCATACAATGAGTTGAAAAAATTCATTTTCAACAATTAAAGCAAGAAATTATGAATTAATATGATAAATAAAGTAATAGAATATATTTAATTAAATTTTGGTTTTTAGTATAATTGTAGTATACACAAATTTTCAATACTACCATATATGTACCTATATATATATACATATGTAAAATGCTCATTTAGTCCATCAAAAGAAAAAATAAAAGTGAATCTTCTTTTAAGTATCATGCAATTGTTCATTTAGTCATTTCTTTCATCTTTGTAATCAGTAGATATATATGAATATTTCATATATTTTGACCAACTTTCTTTATCGTTAATCAACCTTTTAGCCAAATTCAAATAATCTTCCACAAACAAGTTTTCCAAATTATATGGTTCATCATTAGAAGTGTATTCAATTTCATAATGGAATGATTCTTGTATGGCACTTTCTCTATCAAGACCTTCGTCTATTAATTTTTCAAATTTATCATTAACTTCATCTAAAGGTAAATAGTATTGAATAAATCTTTCAGGTGAAAATAATTGTGGCCTATATGCTGGTCCTAACGGTAAACCCTTTGGTTTCTTTCTTGGAATGCTTTTATCATTTTTGAAGACATTTATACTAAATCTATTTTTCAATAAATTTAAATCATCATCGACATTCGGATTATTATCCGTCCTATTATTAAAAATTTCATCTAGTTGCTTATCTAAATTTTTGAAAAAAATTTCCCATGAATTTTGATGTTCCTCTTTAGTTAACAAAACATCATCTTGTAAATTTGTTATATTATATTCCCAAATTCTAAAACCAGGATTGAAAGTCGGTATAATGGATCCAGCAACATTAACAATGGCAAAATCTTTATCTTTAACTTTTTTAGATTTCCTTTTAAAAATTTTCTTATATTCATCTTTGACACTTTGCATATAAATATCTTTATTTTGTGGTTTGGCACCCATTAGTTCCAATTCATTATCAATTTGGGGAAATTTGTTGTTCTCAATGTCTTCACTTTGGAAATATGACATCTCTAAATCCTTTCTTGCCTTTTTCCCATCAACCAATACAAAATGATCAACATTCATATGACCATACACACCACCAATTATGATATCATTATATTCTTTAACCCACATGGTAAATTTATTATAACAAGAATCATCTAAATTTTTTAAAAGTGGTGGTACATGACCAGATAGCCAAACTTTCATACCTCTATGTCTCATTTCATCTAATACAAAACCTAACCAAGTCAATAATTGATAACCTGGTTGTTTTGATGAATTACAGTTATCCACTAATGGATTTGCCTTAAATAAATAAAGTGTATTTATTGAAATAACTGCTAATTTATTTGGTATAATTTCCTTTACAAAAGATAATCCTCTTTGGAAAATTTTATGTTGTTCCTGTGGTACATATGGATACCAAATTTTCAAAAATTCCCTTGTTTGTAATGTTGGTCCTAATGCGAATAAATTATGAGGGAAAACGTCATTATTACCTAACGAAGGTATAACATCTATAAAATCTGTTTGATTTGTGTCAAGAACGAATTTTTCATGGAATTTATTAGAGACTAATTGATTCATATCTAAAATCAAAAGTTCCGTTCTTGGATTATATCTGTCATTATCATGCCTCATATTATCACCTGTCCAAATTATGAAATCAATTTTATCTTTAAAATTTTGTTCGATCCAAGTTAATGTATTGGACATTAATTCCATTGGTGAATCACATTGTGACATTGGCTTACCGAAAAATGGTGCCCTATCTGAACTTTTGTCGAAACTTAAAAATTTTCTGATGTTATCTTTGATAAATGTACCCTTATCATTTAGTGGTGGAAAATGACAACTTTTATCTATAGAATAGCCATATTGATAAAGTGAATCAGGATGGATATCAGTAATATGTAAGAACCGGCCCTTTATTACTCTCTCCTTTTGGGCTATAGGATCCCAAATAGTTATTGGTTCTTTATCTTCATTAAGACCAAGATCGTTGTCTATATATTTTGCATTTTCAGTATGAGCCCTGTTCTTATTATTTATATTATCATTAGTTTTTAAGTTAAATTGGATATGATTAGCATGAATACTTCGAAACAAAAAATTTAAAAAGCAAAGCCAGTTAAATAGTTTCATTTAACCTTGATATATTCGGTAACTTGTCGGTAAAAGAAGTTCTCTTCGGATACGCTGAGTACATAAAACCAAACACAAAAGCTGAAAGAATGGAAAATTTCTAGAGCAAAAATAAGCAACGGGAAGGGGATCAAATAAAAGTATGCGTAGATGGAGTGAAAATTATTTCTTTTTTACACAAAATGATTTATAGTAAGAAAAGTGAAAAATATTACGTTAGCAATTAGGGTGAATTTTTGGCGCACAATTAAAGAACGTGCAGAAATCTAAAAATTTTTGGCAGTGGAAAAATAAAGAGACGTCACGCGGGAGAGGCGTGACCACGTTGGCGGCACGTGCTCCTCACTTCGAGTTAATGTAGTTAACGAGGCTGATGGATAAAACAAAAGGTAAACTCGAGATACGGTAACGAAAAGTAGCTTGTAATGTTATCTCGACAAGGATTGGATGAAAAACACTATTCGAAAATATGATGCGAAATGAATACATCAATTAATTTGAAGAAAATGGTATGACAACATTTCCCATGGTACTTTAATTTAGCATGAACTCGGCTTGATATTGTACATATTGTTTAATTGTTTCGAAAGAAGAAAGTCAACAAGAAAAGCCATCATTCTCGCAGCTTTTGAACGTCTCAACATTTTAGCCAAGAGAATGTTTTACCGAATCACGTATCGCTTTTTTTTTAAAGTAGTAAGTTTGTTTGCTATAGGAAAGCACAATACACTATCCACTATGTAATGATGCCATCGGTTGAGGTAGCTGAAGACTATGGAAAAATATTATTTTTTGCTTATTGGTTAACCAACTGGAAATAAATAAATAACTTTTTTCCTTTTTAATATTCTTATTGTTATCCAACGGTTTCAAGACCATAGGAATGAGAAATTAGATTAAACCGGGTTTAATGTAACTATGGGAAAAAAAGGCTTGGCACTCGTTTAATTTACAATATTCGCATAAATACTACTAGAACGCAACCACTAATCAAATCCAAAAGATGACAACGCACCAATAATAAATAGTTGAACAATGGCGATTAAACCTATTTTAAACTTCGCTACTGTTTACCACTGCGGGCAAACAGGAACCAACCAATTGTCATCGAGCACGTAAAGCTGCTGGCTAGACCTGCGTCTGGAAAAAGCAACTGTCCCCTCCTATCGGAAACATCACCTTTTGACCTTCGAAGAAAGACCTGGACAAACCTACAAAAGCAATAATGCACCAAAGTAAAAACACAATAGAGCTAAGAGTAACATTGGTCACTGCAGGCAAATTAAGTAATGCCAACGTCGTCCCGCAAAAGGAAAACAAGAGAAAAATGACAAAAGCCACATTTGGTTAAATTAATTTAGCCTAGAGAAAATCAAGGTGGACCTGGATGCAAGACTGGAACGCGATTGGTCCCGTTCCAAATGATCGTTTTAGTAATTTGGTAGGACATTTTTTTAAAGATTTAAGCTTTCCTGTAAGTTCCTAGGCCGAATGAGCCAATCACAGATAAGAAACCAAGTCAAAATTTCCGAGAAAAAGGCAAAAAGAGTAACAGAAAATCCAGCGCCCCTTTTAGCGAAAAATTTAAGACGTTGGATGAAAAAGAAAGTGCCGTTAATATGCAACTAATTTGCACAGAAAAGTCCGTACGAGGTGCATTTTGTGATGAAACAAAAAGTTCTTGGCGTGTTTTTAATTTCAATTCAACGTTTAATTGATTTTTGCTTTCTTTTTTTTGTTATATAAATTAAATGCTTTTTCTTGGCAATTCAATATCCTGCTTGGTATGTAACGTCACTTTTTGGTTCTTCCTATCTCCTTCCTTTATCTTTTTTTATCTATCTTTGTTTTGAGTTATTTGGCAAAAAATTATTGTGCAACAACGTTCTCACTTGGTTAATATATAAGAAGCCGAAAATTTGGTGCTAAGTGTGTAAAAAGGAAAAACCCAATCAAGTATCTATTGAATTAAACTTATCATAGAAATGTATTATACACAAGTGCCAATGCAAACTGTACAGTTTGATAATGCTAACCCTCGTAATACTAGCGCGGTCTCTTTACCGCCTTTGACTAGTTTATTCAACCCAAGTACAAATAGCCGAACAAACACTGTTCCACAGCTATCATCACCTGCTTCATTGACAATACCAACACAATTAGTTCAAACTCAAAGTCCAAATCAACAACAAAATATGTCGTCACAAGCACAATTTTTACAACAACCAGTAATTTATCTACAGCATTTAGATAACCCCAACACTGGTATTGATACAAATGTAAATAATAATAATACTAATAATACTACTAGTAATAATATTCCAGCTCAAATTGCTAATTTTAATACAATCCCAAATTCTAACTATATTTCACCTTATACTGTAACATCACCTATGTTAATTCATCCACAAATACCATCTCCAATCAATTCCCCTGAATATATAAATTATTCCGCTAATAATAATTACCATCACCCTCATAATACTAATAATAATAATAATACACGTAGCTATTCGATACCATATAATACAACTAACCTTACAACGACTAATATGAATGCTAATGGATTACTTGTTGCTACTCAAAATTTACCACAAAATTATATTTACCAAAGTAACATTCAATTACAGAGATCAATTTCACCATTATCAAATCATTCATCAAATTCAAATAATTTGAATGATATGACAATAACAAATAATAATGTGAAAATAAATAGAGATACTAATGAAAGTTCAAATAGTAATAACATAACATCAAATCAAATTACAAAGAAAAATTCAAAGATGCTTAACATTAAGAGGGAAACTTGTGATTCAATTACAAAAGAATTACCTAAAAGAAGAAGACGTACAACAAAGGAACAGAAATCCATCTTAAAGGAAGCGTTCAAACAAAATAAAGCACCTACAAAAGAGGAAAGATTAAAACTAGCTGAAAAATGTAATATGACTGAAAAGGCTATTCAAGTATGGTTTCAAAATCAAAGACAATATATTAGAAAGGAGCAAAATTCAAGAAATTTACATTTTTATCAAATAGTTGGTTAAAATGACGTACTCTGATGGAAGTATAAGTTATTTGCCCTTTCTTTTTCCTTTATTTTCTATTATTTTCTTTTCTTTTTTTTGCTTTCATCTTGCCGTGGTGACGCCTTATGAGAACATGATAAAAAAGTATGTATTCACGAAACATTACTCGCAGTTTATAAATATAAATCATATAATAAATATTCATTTGATAATACGAAAATACTCTGGTATTACATGGCCATTACGTCTAGCTTGAAACAGTCTGGGCCCTTCCACAATTGAAGTCCCCACTACGTAATTGCCAATCTCTTTACTGAAAAAATTTCGGCACAAACTTTCAAACGTTTGGCGGCATCAAATCAAAATTGGGTGAAGTTTGGGAAACAGGAAACTAATTATTTCCGAAACATGAAACGTATGCATGCCCAAAGGGGTAATACGGAACAATACCTACGTTTGCGGAAATGCTGTATATCACATTTAGTGGCGGCATACAAGAATTTTGATCTAGTGGAGCGTGCGTTATTTCTTAAGGTTGGAAATTTTATCTCTACGGGGGTTTCACTGCTGTCCCAGTTTCTTGCACGGCAATTGTTCGTGCAGGTGTTTCTGAGGTCATGGCATATTTTTCCTTTCTGTTTCTTAGGCTTCAAATAAACTTTGCTTGCGTTATTGATTTTTTCTCTTGGTGTAAGAAAATTTCTCATATGATGTAGCCCTATTCCCTAATTCGTTACGGTGTTGTTCCGGGCATCAAAACGGTTGATTTTGAAAATACGTGTTTGTTGCCTGAGGTTTCATCACTTAAGGATGCCGTCTTGGTAGCACACTAAAATATGAGCAATAAATCACATAAATTAAATTTATTGATTCAGTTCTCACCCATTGGTTTCATCTATGGGTATTTGAATTAATGACGATGTGTTATCCATACAGTGCTTACATTTTCTCTTACAAGGCTCTTGGCTGGGGACTATCAGTAAAAAATATGACACTTGAATTTTCATGCAAGGAGAAATGTCCTTTATACATCTTTTTCCTTAAAGTATTGTTCTTTAGCGCAAAGATCTAGAAATTTTCATCTTGTCCATTTTTATCTAGTATCAGCAACTTCAAGATCTCAGAACCTTTTGTTGCGTTTTTACCCAAATTTCATGCGTGTGTTTCCAATTTATCCGTTTAAGGAAATTTTTCGCATCTCTCCTTATTACATGCATGGTTTGTCAACTTTATAACATTTTCTTGTTTCTATCATCTAACATTACTGTAATAACCACTTGTGGTTGGTTCAAATCGAACAAGACAGCTTTACATTTTCTTAATGTTAAGATTCAAGAAAATTAATACATGTTCCACGAGTGCATGTCTGGAAATCAAATTCGCGTAAATATAATTGAACTAACGACAACTCTTGTTTCAGATAAGGGTGCGACTCCAAATTGGATTACGCTCTTTTCTCCTCTTTCATTTAATAACATAAAAACTGGCAAAGTAACCTATTATTTATAAAAAATGACTTGAAAAATTTGCCTATTTGCCTTTGAATGTTAATCTAGAATACTATTACCTTGTTTTAGGAACCCCAGGGGACATTTGATAGTGCAAAATATAACGTAAAAAATTTGGATTTTACAATGAGCAGCAATGGTTGCACAAATTATTTTCTTGGCTGGTCAACTAAGCTTGGTATGCCTGCCAAAGGAACTTAATAGTATCACTTCCTTTTAAGGCAATTATATTACCCAGCATAAGACTGTTGTTTATTTACTAACTTTCTTTCCTGTCTTCAAAATGATGTCCTTATTTTATTGATAGTACACTTATCTTGAAATGAGTAATTTCATAAGTAATGAAGTCTTTAAGAAAACTGGAACAGACGAGAAAGAAAAAGGTGGATAAAGAGATACTCGCCGCAATATATCCTAACTTAGCGAGCTTGTTCTTTAACTAACGTTGCACAACAGCAAAATAACTATAACATGTATTAAAAATCTACATAATGTATATACTCACTACATGTTTTAGAGTTGTCCTGTTATTTCGATTATTGTCATATCACTAGTATAAGCATCAAACAACAAAATACGAAAAAGTAGCAGATTCCCGACACAACTATTTTTTCATATCTTGCTGTTTGAAACCTATCCCAATCATACATCAAGAACCATCCAACAGATACTCTGCTATCATAGTATCACCATAGAGTCCTCGCTGTTCGAGTCCTCGAGGCTTCAAAACAAAGAAGAAGAATGGAAGAAAAACAATTTTTGTCTTTCTTCGATTTCGACTTTTTGAAAACAAAAAAGTCACGTGCTACGAGAGAATTTTTTCATCAATTCGAAAATGGAACTCATCGCTTAGCAAACTACTAACATCAACCAGCCATAGTCTCTTGATCAAACCCACACCTTTGCAACTCACTACACTCTATCTAACACTACATTGCAGTCATGTCATCCAAGACAAGATACTATTTAGAACAAATCATACCAGAATTAGATGATCTGGTAGATAAGAAAATTTTCACTAAGAATGAGGTCTCCATGATAATGAAGAAGAGAACCAATTTTGAACACAGATTAAATTCAAGAGGTTCCAGTATAAACGACTATTTAAGATATATCCAATACGAAAAATCCGTTAACAAGTTAAGAGCCAAGAGAGTGAAAAGATTATTAAACACTACAAGAACTAATAGTATCTCCGATTGGTCTATCATAAGAAGAATTAAATTTATCTTTAAACGTGGTACGGTTAAGTTTCCAAACGAAATTGAATTTTGGTCACATTATTTATCATTTTTGAAATCACAAGGTAGTCAAACTTCATATAAGCAAATTCATTCAGTTTATAATGATTTGTTAAGGTTACATCCATATAATGTAGAAATTTGGATTTCATCAGCTAAATATGAATACGAAATCAATGCAAATTTTAAAAGTTGTAGAACGCTTTTCCAAAATGCCTTAAGATTTAATACTGATTCTAAAAAACTTTGGTTTGAATATGTTAAATTCGAATTGAATTTTATTACAAAATTAATTAATCGTAGAAGGGTTATGAATTTGATCAATGAAAGAGAACAAGAATTAGATATGTTGGATGAGGAAAAAACTGCTGCTGATAAATATAAGACTGACGAAGTAGAAAAGGAAGAAGAAGAACAAGGAGAAATAGATGATGATGATGATGATGATGATAAAGTTGATTTAAGTAAGACTATATCCACAGGGGATAAGATGAAGGATAAATTAAATCAGTTGCCAGAAGCAGATATGAACATGTTAGGTAACGAAGACACTAACCCTGCTTTACGCGGTGAAATTGCATTAACTATTTTTGATATAGCTATAGATTCTCTTGGTGCAAATTATATCAAAAAGCAAAAAGGTTTTTATAATATTGATGATAATGAATCAAAGAAAGAATTATATTTAGAAACCGTCAAATTTCTTTATTCCACTTCTATGGAATATATTGAGTTATTCGATAATTTTAAAGATTTGAGAAGGGACTACCTTATTAACCATATCTTACAGTTTTGGAAAGATGATAAGTATGAGATTAATCTTCTGGTGGATCTACCCAAATATTATATCAATAACTTAATCATTGACATTACTTTGAATATTAGATATATGAAAATTGAAGAATTTAATATCGATCAGTTGCAATTATCCGTTAAAAAATATCTAGCTTACAAGAATAAGTTAACGGATGATAAATCGATTTTGAAAGAGTTAACAGATTCATATAAAAATTATTTGAACGAAAGATTTGTTTCCAAATTAGTTGAAACAGATGATCCAAGGGCTAACACATTACAATTAATTATAAAGAAACTTTAATCTTCAAGCAATATGATAAGTCAAAAAAAAAATAGCAAAAAGAAAAACAAACAAGCTGCCAATGTGTCATTTTGTATAATACTACCGTCATATATATTTATATATTAAATAGATAAACGCTCCATGTTTAGGGCATATAATTTTCGCTAAGGAAATGAGGAAATATCATTTTGAAAGACATTCAAGTATTTGAACGTAAATTCCGAAACAGATGCAAAAATTCCTCTTTGATAGAGCTGATTTTCACAAGCCTTTGCGGCAACTTTTGTCAAAACTTGGTACTAAAAAGCACAAAACAAAAAGATTAAAAAGATTGAATATTTATTATTTATGGTTTCTTTATATCATGATACATATATTTCATAAGAACAAAATACGTATTAAAATTTTTTTTTTCCTTTTTTCTTATTTTGATGACTATTGAAATTACTAAATTTTCTTGTGTTAAAAAGAATGTTTATCATAACCAATTTTGAGATATGAAAAATTCATAAATTTTGACTGCTTTATTATTATCAATATTTAAGAAATTTTTGCAGTCATTTTTGGTCATCTTACCACCAGATCGAAGCAGTTCCCTGAACATCATTTCTTTTAATGCAATGTATGGTTTTGGTAACATTTTCAATTGAATGCAAAGTTGTTGTTCAGCATTGGATAACAGATTGAAATCTGAACCGTGTTGAATATCACTAATGGTCATATTTTTTTTCTTAACATGATTAGCATTTCCAATATTAGTATGATTATTAGAGTCATTGATGTTATTAATAGAAGAATCAGTTGTAGTATCATTGATTGTCGTATTGGTACCAGATATGAATTTTCCATTTTCATCAATGTTATTATTGTTATTCCTTTGTATAGGTGTATTTCTATGTCTACTTGATATCAATCCGTCATTTTGTAAATGTAAAGACGAATTTGCAATTTTTTCATTATTATTAATTCTAGTTAGTTTATCACGTTCATACTTTACACCTGCTTCAATGGTAGTTATACCATTACTTCTCCACTCTTGCAAAGTGTTGATTCGTGATCTACAATTCAATTCAGTTAGTATATCTTTCACAAATTCATCAAAATCCTGAGCAGTCATTAAACGTGCATAAACTTTCAATTTATTATACAATTCTTTAGCTTCTTTACTTCTCTTTTTGTCAATTGATTGTAATTTTCTATATTCCATCAAATTATTTTCAAATAGTAGTCTTTTATATTCTGCCCTATTTGTTAATCTTGAATTATAAATATCTAAAATAATTAATTTCAATTCAATATCTAATGGTCTATCATCAGTTTCAAAAACCATATCTTTCACAGGACCTTCTGCTTCATTTTCAAATTCTGTCTCAAATTCTAATCTACCGGGCATAAAACCTTGAATTTCATGACAACTTGGTACTGAAGCCATTGGTTTCCTTGGTGGCTCCAATGGTCTTTCTCTAAATAAGTTCATCCGTCTTTTTCTATCATCGAGGAAAATCTCTTGTTTTATATCAATATTCTTAGTGATATCAGGGATTGGATAATATGGCGATTCGATATAAAATTGAATATAATGATCATTAACTTCATCTTTATCACGATTACCGATATAATCAGCAATATCTTGCCAATTACCTAAACCTAGAGTTTGAGCACCTTTAATCAATTGCAGTTCTTCATCTGCACCCCAATCTTCCGATAAGATAGGGTACGAGTTTGTCTCTACGATTCTATAGTCATGGTATGGTCTGTGATTACCGTTGTAGGAACCTTGAGAGAAACAAGGAACGCACAAATCATATTCTGGACAAATGGCACAGGATATTCTTACCCTATTTGTACAATCAGATGAGCAAATATCACAATGAAACTTATTCGACATTAATAACAATTGCTATTGTTTTCAATTTATATATATATGGGTTTTTTTAAGCTTTTTTCAATGCAATTCGAATCGACGAAATGACGTTTTTTTTTATTTTTCAGAAATTGCGATTTTTTTGGTAAAATTTGCTCTGTTTTTCTGTGACTGCGGCACGTGACAGCACCCGTACACCTCTGTGATGACCACATTTTTTGCACTTCGGAATTTGTTTTGTGGGCAGTTTTCCTGTTGGGTAACATGCTGGCAAGAACGGTGTTTGCGATGACTCTATCTATTTCTGTCTTTGTAGGACTTACGGCGGTTTACGCCTTCTTAGGCGGCATTATTTTTCCTCCGGGCAGAATATCTCTCATTAAAATAGGCAGCTTACCCACTACAGTGTTGTGATTGTTCCCACGCACAGAATATTCTACACTGAGTGTAGTTGCTAATCTAGTGAGGATCAGTATTGTCCGTGGAATAATCGAATGGACTTGCTATTTGCAATGGTTGGTCACCTACCTTAGTTTGTTGTTATTGTTATGGATTAATACCTTTTGGTGATAATCTTCGTTTATACTTGAATTTGAAAGAAAAGTTCGAATAAAGTAAATATCAATTAGTCAAAGATGGGTAGTGTTAGAACCAAGACTGTTAAACGTGCTTCTAAAGCTTTAATTGAACGTCATTATCCAAAATTAACATTAGATTTCCAAACTAATAAAAGATTATGTGATGAAATTGCCACCATTCAATCTAAAAGATTAAGAAATAAGATTGCTGGTTACACTACTCATTTAATGAAAAGAATTCAAAGAGGTCCAGTTAGAGGTATTTCATTCAAATTACAAGAAGAAGAAAGAGAAAGAAAGGATCAATATGTTCCAGAAGTTTCTGCTTTAGATTTATCTACTAGAAACGGTGTCTTAAATGTTGATGCTCAAACTGCTGATTTGGTTAAATCTTTAGGTTTATCTTTACCATTATCCGTTATTAACATTTCTGCTAATAAGGAAAGACGTTTCAGAATCAGAAAATAAATTGACCAAGGAAAATTAGTTACTTAATAAAAATTCTTTATTTGAAAAAAGGTACTTTTAATAGTTTAGTCACATTAATGAAATACTAGGATATTTATTTATTCGGAAAATTATATATGCATTATATAAGGTATCTTTTCTTTTTTTTCTCAATTTAATAAATAAGATAAAATAGTATAAATAATTTAAAACAAATAAAATGCAATGCTTGAAATCTTGGGGATTTCAGAAGTTATAGAATATTAGCGAATTAGTAGTCTTTGCTGTTCCTTTTTTTTTTTTCTTTGAATGTTCAAAATATGCCAGTTAAATCAAATTATAAATATTATTTACAATTTCTTTAAATTTGTTCAATTTAATATCAATTTGCTCATCAAAATTATTTAAATTTTCAATTCTTTCATTAATCAAATCTAAGATTATCTTGAACTTAAAATTAATTTCTAATCTATTTTTAATTGATTTGTTTATTAATGATTGGTACTCATTTAAGATACATTGGCCCTCCTTGGACCAGTCTAATAAGCTTAAATTAATTAACTTATCAAAATATTTTCTTTCCATGAGATCATTTAATTCTAAAAATTCAGTCAATTGTGTATTTGTTATATTATCTTGATATAAAAAATTATCATTTAGTGAAATTTTGCCCGGATTTATAGGAAGCTGTACATTATTTTCCATCAAATTAGTAGTGGTAATATTATTTTCCCTATTGTTAGGGCCGTTTTCCTTAATTGGCGATGGAATGGTACTATTACTAGTGATATTTAGTGAATGATTATTATTTAATTTTTTCAATTTCAGATTTTTAATATTATTATTGTTTTGTCTTTTCAAACAATCCTCGTGTGTTCTCTTTCTTCCAGGTGATAGGAGGACAGATTTGTTATCCTGGGGTTCACTTTTCACTAAAGTAGTAGACTCTTTAGTATGTTTAATTTTCTTATTTTTCTTGTTGTTGGCAATGTGGATACTTGAAGACTGTGTATTTTTGGTAGGGATGTTACTCTTTAAGTTACTTGCTGTCAGATAATAATCGTTAATATTGAATTTTTCGTCTGTTTCTGTGTCCTTCCTTTTGTTGTTGTTAGTGACATTTTCGAGAACTTTATCCTCGACGGTGCCGTCCATGAGGGAGTGGTCTATTTCGGATTTGATGAAGGACATCTGCTTGTGTGATGGTGTATATAGAGTCCGTATATAGAGTCAGTATATAGTGTATGTATATAGTGTGTATAGTGTGTGTAGTGTATATAGTGGCAGTCCGTCTTTTCTTGTGTCGTTTCTAATTGCCGTCGTTTTTGCCGTGGCCGATTCTGTGGCGGGCCGTGCGGAGTGACACCCGGCACGGCGACAGCCACACACGTGACATGCAGTGCTTTGTCATCCCGTGGAAACTGCACGGAGTCCGCGCGGTAGCTCCTTCTAGCATTTGTGTGTGTCTGCCTAGGACGCGTGCCCTGCGCAGGCAGAGATCTCCGTCTGGCACGGTGTTTCCTCTCCCACGGCGAGCTTGTCTTACACAGTAAAATTTGCTTATCTACTATTTTTTTTTTCTGCTTTCTGGACAAAATTATTTAAACACAACAATTTCAGATATCAACATATATTATTCTAAGTTTAATGTCTTGCATTTATAAAGCCGATAATATAGGTTTTCTCTATCAGTAAATCAAAACAAAACAAAACAAACCAAATCGAAGCAAAAATGGCTGTTGACAATAGGCATGATGTTATCGATTTAGTCGGGAACACTCCATTGATTGAATTGAAAAAATTACCAAAATCAATGGGTATTAAACCACAAATTTTTTGTAAGTTAGAATTATATAATCCAGGTGGTTCCACTAAAGATCGTATTGCTAAAAATATGATTGAATATGCTGAACAACAAGGTATTATCTCACCAGAAAGATCAACTTTAATTGAACCAACTTCAGGTAATACCGGTATCGGTTTGGCATTAATTGGTGCCATTAAAGGTTATAGAACCATCATTACGTTACCAGAAAAGATGTCAAATGAAAAAGTTTCTGTATTAAAAGCTCTCGGTGCTGAAATTATTAGAACTCCAACAGCTGCTGCCTGGGATTCACCTGAATCACATATTGGTGTAGCTAAAAAATTAGAGAAAGAAATTCCTGGTGCAATTATATTAGATCAATATAATAATATGAGAAATCCATTAGCACATTATTTTGGTACAGGTAAAGAAATTAAAGATCAATTAAATGATTTAAACAAATTTAATAATTTACATGCTGTTGTCGCTGGTGCTGGTACTGGTGGTACTATTTCTGGTATTGCTAAATTTATCAAAGAACAAAACGATAATATTAAGGTTGTTGGTGCTGATCCCATCGGTTCCATCTTAGCACAACCAGAAAATTTGAATGAAACTAATATTACTGAATATAAAGTAGAAGGTATTGGTTATGATTTCGTACCAAAAGTTTTAGATAGATCTTTAATTGATAAATGGTATAAGACTGATGATAAATTATCATTTAAATACGCTAGACAACTGATCTCAAATGAAGGTGTATTAGTTGGTGGTTCATCAGGTTCTGCATTTGCCGCACTAGTTGAATATTGTCAAGATCATCCTGAATTAACTGAAGATGATGTCATTGTTGTCATTTTCCCAGATTCAATTAGATCCTATTTAACTAAGTTTGTCGATGATGAGTGGTTAAAGAAAAATAAATTATGGGATGATGAAATTTTAAAGAAAGTTGATTCTTCTGTTAAGGATACCACTAATACCAAAAATGATATCTTCAATGGTGCAACAGTCAAAGATTTGAATTTGAAACCTGTTGTATCAGTAAAGGAAGATGCACTTGTAGCAGATGTTATTAAAATCTTAAATGAAAATGGTTTTGATCAGTTACCTGTTTTAACAAATTCAAATAAATTAGCTGGGTTAGTTACTCTATCACAATTATTGAAAAAATTATCCACTTCAACTATTACTAAAGACGATACCATTAAAGGTACATTTTTCGACTTTAGTAAATTAAATAATTTTGATGAAGTTTCATCTTATAATGAAAATAAATCAGGTAAGAAGAAATTTATCAAGTTTAATGAAAATACTAAATTAAATGATTTAAATAATTTCTTTGAGAAAAATTCATCTGCTATCATTACCAATGGATTGACACCAATTCATATCGTCACTAAGATGGATTTATTAAGTTATTTAGCTTAATTTTTTTTTTCTAATTAAACCAGAAAGCGAGATATACTTTTTTCTGGTATTATTGTACTGCATTATTAATATTCAACATATTAATAAACTATTCTGTTTCTTACTTTAAAAGAAGGAAAGCAAAAAACCACATATAAAAAATCAAAACCATACAGACGGAACTTTTTTCTTATATAAATATATACATTCATTATTTCAACCATATTATATATATATTATTATTATTATTACTACTGTTATTACCATTGTTACGTTGCTACTTACTTACTATTGTTTTCACAGTTTTCGTATGAAAAAATGCAAAAAAAAAAAATGAACAAAAAAATTTATTTTCTGGTTTATTCAAATTGAAGATTCAAAATAGTAAGATTCAATCAAGTATGTCACTTGATCCAAGAACGAGAACTGATCGTCATGAATTGACTACAGAAAAATTACAAACCTCCATTCAATTAACTGATATACCAAATATTTGGTCCTTAGATAACGTTAACTCTATTGTTTGTGGTTCTGGTAGAATAATAAATATTTCACATAAGACCGATACTAAGGATAAAGATAAATTGGTTTCCATCACTTATGATTACATTGATGGTCGCGAATGTGATTCTGCGTTTAAGTTATTGAACAAGATTAATAATTTCCCTTGCAAAATAGAGAAAGTTACCCCATTAAATTATAGGCAAAAATTAGCTCAATCGAAGAACGGTAGTGATGGTTTTAAAGAGCTTGAATTAAAAAGAGATAACTTTCCATGGGATATTAAATTGGATTTGCCATTCCAAATGATCACTGCCTGTCCCTTACCGAAGAAACCAATAGTTAATAATGTCAGTAATGTTAACGATGGCAGTACTATGAATAATAACAATAATATGGGTAATAATCATAATTATAGCAACAACTATATGAATAATGGTACACAAATTATTTTCCCCGATATATTGAGTAAAGCATCGCAACATTTACCGCCATTCCAAGAGAATTTACTTAACTCTACGGATATGGATGGTATATCAGAAAATTTAAGTAAGATTGCCCCATTACAACTGATTGAGATAATTGCAAATTTGAAAATATTAGCTAATCAAGATATATCTAAGAAACCACAAGTGGAGAAAATATTACAATCTAATGAGAATTTAGTGATTGCCGTTTCACAAGCTTTATTAGAGATGGGATTTATTACCACTGATATTATTAATGATGTGATGAAATTGAAAGGTATTAGTACTATGATGGATATACCGCCAGTGGTAGTGAATACTACCCCCAATATCAACATGAATATCAATAACAGTAACAAGAGGAAAAGCAAGCATAGTAATAGTAACAGTAATAGTAACAGTATAAGTAACATAAATAACCAGTTTGGATTTTTCCCTACGGGGACACCCATCCAGCCTATTGGTATGCTACCCAACTCTGTAAACGGTTCAACTTCCTCTACACCACCTGTCAGTGGCCATGCAGCAGTGAGTAATGGGCCAGAATTGAGAATAAACTACCAGAAATTGCAAGCTTTGCCTTTGAAGCAGCAGGACATGATAAAACAAGTGTTAACGCTGACGGATGAGCAAGTATTGAAGCTGCCGCCCGACCAGCAAAGCATGGTGACCAACTTGAAGGCAGACTATCTGATCAGGTAAACACACACCCTCCAGCCCTGCCTGGCTGCCTACCGTCTCTGCCTACCCGCCTAGCGTTCCAGGCTGGGCACTGCCGGGACTGGGCCCGTGCGGTCAGGTGACCCACACGGCGACCCACACAGAGCCGTGCCACCACCGCAGTGGGACAGGCGGCGAAATTCACTTTTCCGTCCCAGTTGTGTTTGGCCACTAGCCACTCCAGCTCCACACAAACCACACACGCTGTCCTCCCAGGCTGCACCCACCCAACGTTGCCACACGCCTACTGCTGCCGCACCACACGAAACACTCCATAGATACACTCTTCTACTACACTGCCACTAACTTCTGTTATTCAAGGGATACCCTATATATATACACCTCTTACTCATCTTTCCAATATCAACCGCAACAAGCAAGATAAACACAATGTTGGCTAAGACCAGATCCACTAACATCAAATTCGAACCACCAGTTACCTACGACATGGTAAGATCCCTTTTTGACCCAAGATTAAAGAAGTCATTTCTCGAATTACTCATAGTTTTTTCACTTATATCAAATTTCATTTTAGCTTACCAACTATACCATAAATTCGGTTTACCATTTACCAAAAGATTATTCTTGATACAATACTTATTCTGGAGATTATCTTATAACTTAGGTATAGGTATCATCCTACATTATCAATCCCACTATGAAATATTAACTCATTGGTCAAATAAATTTAAAGTTTTTGATAAGAAGAATTCAAATTGGTGGGCTAAAATTTGTCAATTTGAAATCAAAACTAAATTGCCCCATGGTACAAATATTTATCAGTATCCAAATGAATTAAACGTTTGGCTGATCTTTAGACAATTGGTTGATTTAATTTTAATGCAAGATTTCATCACTTATATGATTTTCGTCATTTTATCTTTACCCCTAAATAATTTATCATTTTTGATTTCATGGAATTCTTTAATTGGTTCAGTTTTAATCTTATTCAATATTTGGGTTAAATTAGACGCTCATCGTATTGTAAAAGATTTCGCTTGGTATTGGGGGGATTTTTTCTTTTTACAATTATCAAATGAATTAATTTTTGATGGTGTATTTAACATTTCTCCACACCCAATGTATTCTATAGGTTATGCTGGTTATTATGGTCTTTCTTTGATTACTGATGATTATAACGTATTATTAGTCTCCCTTTGGGGACATTTTTCACAATTTTTATTTTTAAAATATGTTGAATCTCCACATATTGAAAGAATTTATGGTAATAGTTGGACAATTGAAAACTCAAATTATTGCATAGATGATTTAATCGCAAGTGAAAATTATGATTATTCAAGACCATTAATTTCAATTGGATTTTGGTTCGAAAATTTTGATAAATTAAGAATGAATGACATTTTCACTCTCATTACGACCATTTTGATAATTTTAAATTATTTCATTTTGAAACCAACAAATTTAACCATTTTCCTAATAACTTTCATAACAAAATTATTTTCATGGTCTTCGATCTCTTTCACTCTTTACAAACAATCTAAGGATAATTGGTTTACAAAAATTTATTTAAATAATGGCTATACTCAAATTTACTCTTATCAACAATGGCAATTCTTATTTAATTGGTCTCATACTGTTAACTATACTTTATTAACTCTTCAAACAATAAATAATATCATATTCAACAGTAATTATTTCAATAACTTAAATGGTATTATTTGGGGTTTATTATTATGTTTTTTACAGATTTGGTGTAATTTAGAAATTAAATCAGCAATTTCAGATTTTGGTTGGTTTTATGGTGATTTTTTCTTACCAAACTATATTACTATTAAAAAATTAGCTAATGAAGGTATTTATCGTTATTTGAATGATCCTGAAACTATATTAGGTGTTGCAGGTATTTGGGGGACAGTATTAATGACAAATTTTCATCCTTTCAATATTATATTAGCATCACTTTGGTCAATAACAAACTTTATATTAATTAAATTTATTGAAAAACCACATATGACTAAAATTTATGGTAGTGGAAAACGTATTAGCGGTATTACTAAAACTTTGTTAAAAGTTAAGCCTATTAGAAGGGTCTCTGAAATAATGGATAAAGTCGAGTATTTAATTATGAAATCAATCGTTAAGGAAAGATTAATTACAAAAAAGAACCAGAACAAAAATAATAATAAAAATTGGAAAAGAATATCGGTAATTGATGATACTACGACTAGTAGTAGTAGTTCTAGTAGTAGTAATAGTAGCAGCCATAGTATCAGCGAACCATTCGTTGATGTTATCACCAGTGATGAAGACAATGATGATAATGATACTATTATGGATAAAAATAAGAAAAATTTAAAACAGTTACTCCAAAATACTCTAAATGGAATTAAGATTGATGCCAATGAACCCAACTGTCAAATTAATATAATCAATGATAATGAAATTGATAATTCAATAAATGTTATTACTTTACCTAATGACATTAAATTAGAATGGCAAATACCCAAAGAATTATATAATGATAAAGATTGGATTTGCATTTACAAGATAATGGATTATGATTTTGATAAGCCAAATGGTAATAAGATTGGAAAATTTAAGAAACATTATTTAAGATTGTTGAAAAGTACATCATTTTCCCTCACAAACGGTCACTGGAAATATATTAATAAATCTATATTAGATAGGGATACAAATAGTACCGACAATGATAGCTCATTTATTAGTGGTCAAATTACTATTGATAAATCACAATTATATTATTCACCTGGTATCTATATTGTCAAATATCATCAATATAATACTAATAATGTCTTAATGAGTACGGATCCAATTATAATTAAATTACCTAAATTTAATAACAGTAATAATGACTACTATGAAACAACCAATAATGATAAATTAGAATTTAAAAATTCATTGACTGAATTTTTAGATAAATTAGGAATTTTCAATAAAGATACAAATATAATTGAATTTGACGGTAACGATGACTCAACAATAAAGGAGAATATTTTTTCACGTGCCAATTTTTGTCAATTGATTCAATACAATGTTAATGTTGAATTAAAGGAAGAATTTATAGCAAAAACACGTGGGAATTTGAATATTATTATTGACACGATTTGGTATATCAAAGAAATTTTAAATCAAATTGAATCATAACACTCATCCCATATACGTATTTATGTAGAAATTTATACATTTGTTGATACAATTCTTATAGATTGATTTTAGGATGACTTGATTCTTTTTTTTTTTTCTTTTATATAAATTTAATTCTTTTTTTCAGTTATTTAACTATATATGTAAAAAATGTACACTAACCATAACTTGAATAACGATAAAAACAAAAACCCTTGACTTGTTGTAACAATTGTACTTGGAAAAAAAAAAAAAGAAAAAAAAATTGTTATAAAAGGTCTAATAATCGAATGTAGTGGATAAGAATAATAATAAAATAGATTTTTTGAATAGTTTAGTTATAATAATATTGAAGTGATGTAGTAGCCCCCAAAGACAAAAGGAAAAACGAACATGAAGATAATGATGAAGAAAATGAATATTAGCGTATTGGTAAGTTAACATTTGAGTAAACACCACTTGAAGTACGCCTTCTTCTATTTCTATTATTTGAATTATTGCTGTTATTTGATGATATGGATGATTTTCTTGCTAGTCCATTATTATTATTTGAATTATTTGGATTATTTATTGGTAAAGTGATATTAGTGTTATAGTTTGTGATAGGTTTCATTTCGATGGGGAAAATTGATGAATTTGTATTACTATAATTACTCATTGAAGATTTTCTTGAAATGGATGGTGAGTTAGGGAAGTTTTGATAATTAGTACTTGTATTATTGTTATTATTATTATTATTATTATTATTATAATAGTGTGTTGATTGAGCATATTGTGGTGATTGTTGAAAATTATTTAAATTTGAACTGTTCGATCTGCTATGATTTACTTTTAGGTGATTGTCTAAATCAATATCACAATCATCATCATCAATAATTGCGAAATCGTTATGCGGTTTATTATTAATATTTTTGTTATTGTTATTATTGTTATTATTATTACTTAAGAATTGTCTTTTTTGTAATAAAGTAATGGTAGATTTTAGTTTAATATTTTCCAATTTTAAATTATCAATTTCTTTCAATAATTTAATTACGATAGCATCTTGTTCATTTTCCATCTTATTAATAATTTCTTCTCTGGATAATCTTCTCTTATTAGTATTAAAAGTTGAGCTAGAAGAAGCAATGTCGAATCTGGGTAAATTAATGTTACTCATTCTACTATCTGCAGTGAAGCAATTTAATTCTGACATCATTTATTTTTTGCTTTTTGAATTTTCAGTTTTGTGATAAAGTTGGATCAAATATTTTTTTTTTTTTTCCAGTGTTTATAATCCTTTAGATTAGTTTTCAAATTATCTTAAAAGGACTAGAATAAAAGTGAGAAAAAAAGTAGTTCCTTGTAGTATTTTTATATTGAAAAAACGAAAAGAAAAACTTTGATAAAGTGAATTTACGATGATGTAACTATGCGATTTGGAACTTTAATGTTATTTGAAAAATGTGGCCAAAAAATTTGCAGTAAAGCAAAGATAGGAATAATAAGATAAAAGTAAGTGTAAGTTGTAGAGAAGAGGTGACAAAAGAGGAAAAACAAAGTTATATCAGAGGGAACTCGAACGAAAAACAGGGATGAAAAAACAAAATGGATGAGAGAAACAAAGCTTGATTTAAATAATGCAGTTTGGGAAAAAGTTAGATCCAAAATATGCACGATCTGAGAAAGAAAAGATAAGAACACACTTTGGTGTACGAAAAGGGAAGTTGACAGACGCTGGAACGAACCCTGGAGGCGCACTTTGCTATTGTGACAGACGGTTTGATTGTAGCGATGAGGGAGTTGCAGCTGTCCTCGGTGTGGCTGTTTGTTGTCTAGTTAGAGGCTGTTGTTATCCTAGTGTTCTTCTTGCTGGACCCTTTTTGATGAGAAGGCAGCAGCAAGAGAATGTGTGTGTGTGTGTGTGTTTGTTGCAGTATGGGGTGTACCACAAAATGAAGACAAGACAAAGACAAGATCGGATCAGACATGAGTCAGAAATATACACCTATATATACATGTAGTACGTTGGGATCAGTCACGATTCCAGGTGAGTTGGGCGAGTAGCGTAGTGGAATTACAAGCCACCTTTATCAACAACGACACGACGGAAACGTGCGCGGAAAACGTGGTCACCTTTTGGGCAAAACAGCGCAACGTTAACGTCCACCGTGCGGCCACTACTGCAATCTAACAGTTTCCAGGACCCTTCCAGCCCCACCGAGAACGGAACTGTTAGTACTGTTCAACACAAGCAACTGATGGAATCAACAATTGGAGCCGTCACATGGAACGGTTGAGCTGCCGAGGTAGAGTTTTCCAGTCACGTGCGCTTTCTGCGTTGTGCAATCCCGCGGAACGCGTCCAACCCGCACACAAAACGCTCAACGCATTTCCACGGACAAAGTGCTGTGACACAAAAACGACACAATCCCGCGGTATCTCATTGGACCAAGATGATAGGAAAACCATAGAATTTTCTACGACTTTTTTGCAAAACATAGTTTTATGGTTTTGTTTTTTACCTTACAAACCACAAACCATTGTGAGGTAAATCTGTTTTCGTTAAGTTTCAGAAACCCATGGAAATGATGCGATGTAACAATTGACTCTTGTTCTTTCAACCCCACCTTTAAACGACGGAGAGTGTTGTAAATTCGAAACCTTAATTTTTTTTTTCAACACTTCCTAGATAGAGCAAGAAAAAACACCCATCTTATGATGCATGCAGTAACGTCTCCTTAGTGATATAATCCTCTTGTAAAGACAGAAAAGTTGGTCCAAATTAAAACGCAAAAGTCACGTGTGCCCAAGACAGGTTTTGGGTCATGTGGCCAATTACGTGGCACGTGACTCTGTATTCCAGTCGTATCAAACGATCTGGCATATCCAAAAATAAAAATTTTGGCCAAAAAAAAAAAAAGAAAATGCTTGCCATAGTAAATTTTTTTTTTTTCAGATCCATTTTGAACAATTCTTTCTCTGTTCAGTGATTGCACTGAAATTTAGTTCACTTTTAATTAATTTTCAATCTTTTTCTTACTACATTTTTACTTGGAAGTAAAAAAGTTGGTTTTTATTTTACTGTCATTTACATCCATCCATACACACACACACACACACACATATATATATATATATATATATTCCATTTACTCTCATTCATTACAAAAGTAAGTTGAACTATTGCATTAACAACTTAGTTATGTCACAGCAACAACCAACACCTAATGTTACTTCTAATAGTAACACCAATAACCATAAACCTTTCAAAAAAAATTATAATAATGGTTCCAGTTTTGTGAAACAAAACAGTCATTACCAGCAAAATATTACAACACCCAATAACAGTGATCAAGAAATTAATAAAGTTGATCAAGTTGCAATTAGTAAAGCTGAAGAAACTAAAAAAAATTTTATTGAAGAAGTAAAGGCGAGAAAAGCTGCTTTAGAACAGAAAAGACAATTAGAGAAACAAGCAAAAGAACAAGCTGAAAGGGAAAAAGCTGATGCTGCTGCTGCCGCCAATGAAACTGAAAATTCTTCAGATGATAAAGCTATCGATAATGCTCCGGCAAAAGTTTTAACCTTCGCTGAAAAATTAAAATTGAAAAAATTACAAAAACAATTAGAGGATGAAGATGCTACCAAGACCACTAATACCACTCCTGTTACTATTGATATTGCTGATGAGTCTGATATAACTAAAACTGATGAATCTGTTGAAACTACGACTGAAAAGATTGAATCCTCATCTCAAATTGAAAAAAACGATGAATTAAAAATTGAACCAGAAACTGAAACTGAAACTGAAACTGAAACTGAAACTAAAACTGAACTTCCAACAACAAATACTACTACTCCACTGGAAAATAAAGATAATGTTGAGAAAAATACCACTAAAGATGAATCGGAAACTGATGATAAAACTAATGAACAAGAAATTGATTTAGATGGTAAAATGACAATGACAAAATTATTAAATCGTTTAGAAACTGTACCATCAATTGATAACATCTTTGAATTTAATTATCCAGATGGTATTGAAAAACCTGATTCAAAATATAAGAAGGATAATGTCAAATATGTTTATGGTCCAACTTTCCTTTTACAATTTAAAGATAATTTAAATATTATTGCTGATCCAAGTTGGATGGAATCCACTGGTTCAAAAATCGTCATACCAAATACTGGTAACAGATCAAATAGATCAAGAGATGGTTCAAAAAATTTTGGTTCAAGAAGTAATACAAATGATTTCAGGAAAGGTGATGACTCACGTGCCAACTCAAAAAGAAGATCAAGAAGAGGCGGTGATGACAGAAGATCAAATAGATCAAGAAGAGATCGTTCTGAAAGAAAGGGTAGAAATAATAGAAATGATGATGAAAATAATACTAATAAAGAAGATGATAAACCAAAGGAAGAAGTTGCTCCTTTGGTACCATCTGCTAATAGATGGGTGCCAAAATCAAGAGCTAAGAAGGATGAAAATACTGAGAAAAAATTAGCCCCTGATGGTGTCACCGAATTATATGAAAAGGAAGTCGTTGAAAGAAAGATGAAGTCATTATTAAATAAATTAACACTTGAACATTTTGATGCAATTTCTTTGGAAATTTTAAAATTGGCTGATTTATCCAAGTGGGAAAAGCAATGTGAAACATTAAAGATTGTCATTGAACAAATTTTCTTAAAGGCTTGTGATGAACCACACTGGTCATCTATGTATGCTAAATTATGTGGTAAAATGGTTACTGATATTAATAAAGAAATTATTGATGAAACTCTTGAAGGTAAAACTGGTCCAAATTTAGTATTACATTTCCTTGTTATCAGATGTTACACTGAATTTGAAAAAGGTTGGACTGATAAATTACCAACAAATGAAGATGGTTCACCATTATCTCCAGAAATGATGTCCGATGAATATTATCAATTAGCTGCCGCTAAGAGAAGAGGTTTAGGTTTAGTTAGATTCATTGGTTATTTATACCGTTTAAATCTTTTAACCGCTAAGATGATGTTTGAATGTTTCCGTAGATTAATGAAAGATTTAACTAATGAACCATCTGAAGATATCTTAGAATCTGTTGTAGAATTATTGAGTACCGTTGGTGAACAATTCGAAAATGATAGTTTCTCTGCTGGTGCTGCAACTTTAGAAGGTTCCACTTTATTGGATAGTTTATTTGCCATTTTACAACAACTAATCGATGAAGGTGAAATCTCTAACAGAGTTAAATTTAAATTATTAGATATGGTTGAATTAAGAGAGAAGAGTTGGGCAAGTAATAAGAAAGATGCTGGTCCAAAGACTATTCAACAAATTCATGAAGAAGATGAAAGAGAACGTGCATTGAAGCAACAACAACAACAATCATCAAGATCAAATTCAAGACGTTCCGGTCAGAATAACAGTACCAGAAGTTCATCAAGAAGAGATAGAGATAATAACAATAACTCACCATACATTAGAGATAAGGACAATTTTATGACCTCTAGATCATTTTCACAAAGATCGCAAAGACAACAACAACCTGAACCAAAGGAGGAGACCAATTTACATCAATCTGCCTCAACTAATATGTTCAGTGCATTAATGGATAATGATGATAGTGACAGCGATGAATAGATTTCTTACCCGCTTGAAATCAGGAAATTTTTTTGCTAATATTAATATTAATAATAATAATAAACATAACAATAACAATAATAATAATACTACTAGTAATAATACAAAAACCTAATCAAGATCAAAACAGTATTAAAATACTTTACCAGTCATCTTTCAGATACTTGGTCATAATCGTGTCATATATATATATAGAATAGTGCAACCTACCACATTTGTAAATTATATTTAATTATTTAGAAAGGCTAATAAAACATTTTTTAGTTACAGCCATTTTAAGCCGTTGTTGTGGGTAAGCCATCCATTCTTCTTCTTATCTTACCTTATCCTATTCAAGTCATCGATGGAAAAACGAAAAGTTTATTTTTTCATTCGTTTTCACGTGCTTTTTAATTTATATTATAGTGTATCATATGTTGCTATAAAAGGTAGTGCGAGAGAACATACCCTAGCAGGAACCCGCATCATGAATGAGATGAACGATGCAAACGACTCAAAAGCCATGGTGCTTCTGATGGGGCTGAGAAGATGTGGTAAATCCTCCATTTGTAAAGTTGTTTTCCATAATATGCAGCCCTTAGATACGCTATACTTGGAGAGTACTTCGAATCCCTCTGTGGAACACTTCTCCACTTTGATCGATTTAGCGGTAATGGAATTACCTGGACAATTGAATTACTTTGAACCAACTTATGATTCAGAAAGGCTTTTCAAGAATGTTGGTGCCTTAGTTTATGTTATTGATTCTCAAGATGAATATATGAACGCCATTACCAATTTAGCAATGATTATTGATTATGCACATAAAATTAACCCAAAGATCAACACAGAGGTTTTGATACATAAAGTAGATGGATTAAGTGAAGATTATAAACTAGATGCACAAAGAGATATTATGCAACGAACTGGAGAAGAATTATTGGAATTGGGTTTAGATGGTGTTCAAGTTTCGTTTTATTTGACATCCATCTTTGACCATTCCATCTATGAAGCATTCTCTAGAATTGTACAAAAACTAATACCTGAAATATCATATTTGGAGAATATGTTGGACAATTTGATTCAACATTCAAAAATTGAAAAGGCATTTCTTTTCGATATAAACTCAAAAATATACGTTTCTACAGATTCAAATCCTGTTGATATACAAACATATGAAGTCTGTGCTGAATTCGTGGACGTTACAATAGATTTGTTTGACCTATATAAGAGTTCTTTGAACCAGAAAGATGCTAACAAAGATTCTAAAGAACTGAAAAATATTTCCGAATTAGGGAACGGTGTAATACTATATTTGAGACAAATGATCCGTGGATTAGCTTTAGTTGCATTAATTAGACCAAATGGTTCTGATGTTGAAAGTTGTCTAACGATTGCAGATTATAATATTGATATTTTCAAAAAGGGTTTGGAAGATATATGGACAAAAGCCAGAATTAAAAAAAATTAGACAATACTCAAATTAATCTTACTACAATCTTACATCTTTTGACATACATATATTTTATATAATACATGCGGAGATAAACAATATCAACTATCAGCAACGTAGATGATATAAATAAATCTTTAACAAAACTATATGATTCTTGCTATACTCCATCAATAAAGAAAAAAAAATTAGTTTTCCTTTGTTTTCGACAGTGCTTTCACTACATTAATGTTCATGATAGTTAACTAGCTACAACAGACAAGCAAAGAGCGTAGCTCTAGATATTGAATAAATATCAATCAGAAATTTGTCTAAGATCTAACGAAGTTGCCCGCAGTAAGATAATCTACTTCTGACAATACAACCAAACTAGTTCAAACCCTCTACAATTATCCATCAGGTACTTTGCAAAGAAGAAGCAATGTTGGTTATAGAGGGTGTCAGTGATTAATCTGGAAACACAATGAATTGAAACGGCGCTTCAATAACCAAACTAGCTAAATTGTACAATCATGAGCAAGTTCTATAGTTCTTCAAACTGGAACAAGAATAAGTAATTTAAAAACAGAGTGAGCGAAGCCAGTACAAGCGTGAAACTATCAGCAGTAACCACCTTTATATACAGAAAAAGTCCTCTTAGAATTCAACTTGAATAAAATATTCAGCTTGAATTGAACTGTTAGATCTAAATACAAATAGTAATCAAAACAGCTACTTGTCAATCTTTGGCTGTATAAGTGAGCAGATAATAACAGACGTTTTGAGAATTGGCTCGGGTGAGCCGTGAATTGAGATTTTTAAGGCAGATTTTATCCAATCGATTGAAACTTTTTTAACATTGTCAAACTGAAATGCTTAGATATGAGCGGGATTGTATGGAGTCATAGTATCTCACTCTAGTAAATAGAAAAGTTAAGTTGATACCACTTCGTGTAGTTAAGGTTTGAGAACTTAAAACTAAAATTAAATCAATATGAAAAAAAACTGAAACTTAATTGATGTACATATATAAACGTTATGTATGACGGATGCCCAAATTCACTGTCATATAAACTTGATTTGGTTTTGGTAACATATATATAAACGAAAGAAAATTACCAGAGTATGTTACTATTGCATGTGATCTTATGAAGTGCAAAAAAAAAGTTAAAATTTTTTGGGTTTAGTTCTCAAGTCTAAATTCAAATTTACATAGTTTCAACTACTTTAGCAGAACTTCTCATTTTATAAAACTATTGTAATGGCTATGTATTGCCAACTACTATATCATCTTGCAAATCTTTTTTTAACAAAGGGTCCCTTGGCCCAGTTGGTTAAGGCATCGTGCTAATAACGCGGGGATCAGCAGTTCGATCCTGCTAGGGACCATTTAATTTTTTGTTTTTTTTCTGCAGATATTGATGAATGTTTTGAGCTATGTTTTGAGCTATGCGGTCTAAAAAATACTCTTTGGAGACTTGATCAACCACCACCGGTGACTGAGATACATTGTTAACACCGTCAACAATAGAAGTCATAAGCAATAGAAACTATCTATCTTTTGCTTCGTCTATCTAAAAACTATATATTTATTATACAACTAATATACAAATAATCAGCTCTTTATATAAGGCTAATTGAGAGTTATCCTGACTTTTAATATAATTTAATTAGATCTCAGTATTGTTAGTAACTATACAAGAGACTTCCGAAAGTTAGTGAAAAGAAACATGACACTTTCTTTTTGAACAGAATGAGGTTACTGAAGCTTGAAAACAAGCCTTATGGTAAAAATATCTGTATCATACCTGATATAATGAGTGATAGTTGATGATTAACCGCACATGAGCTCTATGTGAAATCATAGATCTTTGAAAAGTTTATACTAAAGTTTTCATTTACTATTCATTTCTTTTAGATGGCATCAATCAACGAAGTGTTAAGAATAATATATAAAAAAAAGACATTGTTCCTTCAAATTATCTTACAATGCATCAGTTGTGGCTAGGAACATTATATACACCTCATGGGCCTTTTATTTAGCCTTTCAGAGAACATAACTTAAATCCTTGAAAGTTTTTTAATCAATTAAAATATTTTTTGTTATAATGCGTAAAAACGCTTAGTGATAAAATCAAAAATGATCAAACGTCAGCTTCAGTACTCTAGGGGCCTAAATTTATCCATTTCAAGAAGCAGAAAGTACACTAGATAGAATCCAATTAAATTCATCATTAACTATTCAATATGCTTTTATTTGTATTGTCAGACATGGACAATGATCCAAACGGTCGTAACTTCTTCAAACAATTGAACGTTGAATGACTTAAGCCAACGGTTCCAAAAACTCAAAACTAAAGGTATATACAATCCAACTTGGCTTATACAAAAGCTAAAAATGACAGCGTTAAGTGGAGAAAAAATTGATATAATTCATGATAATAAATAAATAATAAATAAATAATTAGAGTAAATAATAAATAATATGAGTATACACTACAATAATCCTTTCAAGTTTTGTTTTGATGTTCCAGTGTGGAATCTTAATGTATCGTTTCTATTCTTTTTTTATCACTATATTTTTTTCCCTATGAATCATACTTGATAAGATTATTGGTAAAATTAAAACTGTTAAACAATCTGATATGTCTTTCGATGCATGGAAAACTAATTAAGTTTAAGACTTATCCGCTTTAATTTTATTTAAAGCTGATCCTGCTTTAAACCATTCAATTTGTTCAGCATTGAAAGTATGGGTTAATTCAACATTGAAAGATTTACCATCCTTTGGATTAACTACCATAGTAATATTTTTACCTGGTGCTAAATCTTTCAAACCGATAATATCAATTTTATCATCTGGTTTGATTAAATCGTAATCAGCAGGGTTCTTGAAATTCAATGGTAATAAACCTTGTTTCTTTAAATTAGTTTCATGGATACGGGCAAATGATTTTGTAATAATAGCAAATCCACCTAAAAATCTTGGTTCTAAAGCAGCATGTTCACGAGATGAACCTTCACCAAAATTTTCATCACCAATAACAACCCATTTAATACCTTGATCTCTATAATCTCTTGCGGTATCTGGAACACCTTTATATTCACCGGTGTAAACATTTTTCACAGAGTTAGCTTTACCATTTTCAGCATTAATAGCACCAATCATATAATTATTAGAAATATTTTCTAAATGACCTCTATATTTTAACCATGGACCAGCCATTGAGATATGATCAGTAGTTGTCTTACCCTTTGCTTTGATTAATATTGGCATATTTTTGGCATCTTTACCATCCCAGGCATCAAATGGTTTTAATAATTGTAAACGATCAGAAGTTGGTGAGACTAAAACATTAACAGTGGAACGATCAGTTGGTGGTGCTTGATACGTATTAACACCTGCATCATAACCTTTTTCTGGTAAACCGTTACCGAATGGTGGTTTCAATTTAAATTCTTTACCATTAACATCCTTTAATGAATCAGTAATTGGATTAAATCTTAAATCACCAGCAATAGCCAAAGCTGTTACAATTTCAGGGGATGCAACAAATGCGTGGGTATCTGGGTTACCATCATTTCTAGAAGTGAAATTTCTATTATAAGATGAAACAATTGTATTTTTATCACCTTTCTTAATATCTCTTCTATCCCATTGACCAATACATGGACCACAAGCATTAGCTAAAACCATACCACCAAAATCTTCAAAAGTTTTCAATTGACCATCACGTTCAATTGTTGCTCTAATTTGTTCTGAACCAGGAGTAACGGTAAATTGAGATTTAGATTTTAAACCATGAGATGCGGCATCCCTAACAATAGAGGCAGCACGAGACATATCTTCATATGAAGAATTAGTACAAGAACCAATCAAACCAACTTTGACTTCTAATGGCCACTTATTTTCCACAGCAACATCTTTTAATTTAGAGATTGGAGTTGCTAAATCTGGAGTAAATGGACCATTAACGTATGGTTCTAAAGAATTTAAATCAATTTCAATAACTTCATCATATTCACAATTCTTATCAGCAGATAATAAATCAGATTGATATAATTTAGCAAAATCTGAAATTTTATTACGTCTAGTGGCCTTTAAATAGTCAATCATTGATTTGTTAAATGGAAAAACTGATGTTGTAGCACCAATTTCTGCGCCCATGTTACAAATAGTACCCATACCAGTGGCAGAAAATGTATCAACACCATCACCGAAATATTCTACAATTTTACCGGTACCACCTTTAACAGTAGTAATACCAGCCAATTTAAGAATAATATCCTTTGGTGAAGTCCAACCATTCATTTTACCAGTTAATCTGACACCAAGAATCTTTGGAGCTTTTAATTCCCATGGTAAATCAGACATGACATCAACTGCATCAGCACCACCAACACCTATAGCTAATTGACCTAAACCACCGGCATTTGGTGTATGTGAATCAGTACCGATTATTAAAGCACCTGGGAATGCATAATTTTCCAATACAATTTGATGAATAATACCGGAACCAGGTTTCCAAAACCCAATATTATATTTTGCTGATGAAGAAGCTAAGAAATCATAGACTTCCTTATTTAAATCAATAGCTCTTTTCAAATCACTTGGACCACCAACTTGTGCTTGAATTAAATGATCACAATGAACAGTAACTGGTTTAGCTACTTGTGGTAAACCAGCAGACATGAATTGTAAAATTGCCATTTGTGCTGTTGCATCTTGACAAGCAACTCTATCAGGTCTTAATTTTAAGTATGAAACACCTCTTTGAATATCTTGTTCATGTGGTTTATCTAAATGACCGTAAAGAATTTTTTCAGCGTAAGTTAATGGTCTATTAAGTCTTTCTCTTACAATATTAACATTTTTCAAATTTTCCTTGTAATTGATAAATGAATAATCTTCTAATAAGTTTTGGTTGACTTTTGAATCTCTTGTCAAGTTGGAAACTGTAGCCAAAGAACGTTTCAATGAATTTTTGAAACCCAATGAACGTACAGAAAGCATGATTAATTAAATTGATTTGTGTTTGTTATCTTCCAGTTGTGAATGATTTTAAAAAATTTATTAAAAATGGATCACCTTGGTTTTAAATGCTGGAAAGTAATTGGTTAAGATATCAAACTGTCTAAATTGTTGCAAAACAAAGAAGATAAACAATTCAAGTAAAAGGCAAAAAGGAAAAAAAAAAAATTAAATTAAAACACTAAGAGAAAAATAAGGATATGGCAATGTACCTAAAAAAAAAAGTGATCTAATCAGAATTAAATTTTAAATATTTTAAAAATTGTTATCGGAACAATGAAGTAAATAATTATGGATGTTGTCGTTTCTTAAATATAAAATTTCTGTTTAAGATGAGGACAAAGCAAATTGCCATAATTTTTAATTAGTAGCAGATTTTTAAACAATTGGCAAAAATGGAGAGAATTGTGTCCAATGAAATGTAAAAATCAACCGTATTGATGGAAACAAAGCTAACATTAAGTTACGTTTCAATAGTAATCGTTATTGCTGTTTCAAGAGTTGTACGGTGGTTTCTCTGCAATGATCGATCTAAAGCGGGTATCGGATTTCCCTAGACCAATGAAATGCGTGACTTTAAGAATCATTAACAACATGGTTTTTTACACACATTAATAATCGGTCCGAGATCTCGGTTTCCGGTAATAGGACCGACCGACCGGGATTCTGGCTTGTTTGTTTTTTGGTTCGCCGGGTTACCCCATCTACTGATTGTGTGTTGCGGTTTAGCGGAACCGAAATCGCAGACAGTTAAACAATAGCACAGTACAAAATTGTGTCTCATTTTCAAAAAAAATTATAGCTTTCTATTAAAATATATGTATTTGTATATAATATTTATATATTGTTTCCTTTCACTGATTAGTGACAAATATATAAAGAGGATTGTGTAACTAGATACGTCTGTGGGGCAAAACTGTTTCAAATTCTTCATTATCACAACTTATTTGTAGAAAATTGACACTTGTGTCATCTTTTCTTGTATTCATTACTTTAAATCTATTTATACTAGTTGTATCTTGAGTCTTGTTCATACTGGATTTAAGATCTGTGTTATAACAAATGGATTCATTATCAAATGCAATTATACGTAAACTTGGTTTGGCAACTTGAATTGCATCAATTTGTAAACTATCACCATGTAGTTGCTTTATACGTACATTGGGACACAAAGAATGTGGCGTCTTACACATAGGTTGTGATAATTTACTTAATTGTCTGAAATTAATTAATTGTTTTATAGTCATTGGTTGAATTACGAGTTATTTTTAATCTTTTAATAGACTCATCAAAAATAAGGATAAAATATGAAATTGAAATAATTTTAAGATAATACTGATATGAATATCAATTTGGCTTATATACAAATAACTCCTCACATATCTCAAAGCCAGCATTACTTGCTGCAAGATTTCGTTTCAGTTTTTTGTCTGATCAGTTTCCATAATTCCGGCATCTCTTTCAGATTTCTTAGCCTATTGTTCTCAGTTTTGACACATCGTAATTTTTTAAGCCCATCTCCAAATAAGCCTCTTCCCTTAAGCCGAACTCCCTGTTTGCGGCTGACGTTTCCTGCAGCCCTTGGCAGTGTCCATAGGATGAGGTACGGCTTTTCCTCCCATCTATTCCACCCCTTAAAAACGCCACTTTCTATTTCTTTTTCAGTCTTCTGCCTTCTCTTCGAAGAAAACACTTTTTCTAAATTGTACGTCATTGGTTTTTAACTTATATATGAAAATTTAGTCACAACATATACTTCGAATAGTGTTTGTTACCAACTCTAGTGTGCAATAGGCAAAGATATGAATGATAAACAAAAAAATTTCTCAAAAATTTTGTCAAGTCCTTTCCTGTAGTAAATTGTTATTCGTTGACGTATTTACCCTTGGTTCCATAGCTAATGACAATTGATATTGTATATCAATGTGTGGAACATCTCTCAAAGATTCTTCAATCAATTTCTGTATCTTATCATTCTTCTTCAATCTATATGGTATTCTCTTGAAGTTCAATATCTCTTCTATAATGTCTACAATTTTAACTCTTTTACCAAAATTTATTATTTCATGATTTTTTAAAAGATAATCAGGATTACCAGCGTTCGTAAAGGTTAAATCTGACAAATAAATACCAAAAAATGGTACACATGAAACATCTTTCAATAACCTTAATTGTTTCCTATAATTGATAAAATTCTTTTTCGAATCCATCAAATTATTTAGCTCATTTAATTTATGTGTACTTTCCTTCACAACCAATTTCCATGTCTTTTTCAATCTGTAAACAGGTGATGAATAAAGTGCACTAACAATGGCAGTCATAGATGAATAATTATTCAACTCTTTGCATTTACATGCCACATCAATGAAAAATTCAATATTTCCTGATCTCTTATGAACATCAGCTTCGGAAACAATAGTATATGAAACAAAATTTGTTAAAGAGTTTGCATTACGAATAAATTTAGAAATATTATTCGAATCACTTATAACACCATATTTATTACTCCATGCTCTATTTAAACATTCAAAAATATTTATTCTTAAATAAAGACCATGCTCTAGTATTGTTAATTGTACAGCATAATCATATGGATCAATTTTCGTTAATTTTTCAAAAATAATCTTACTTTCATTCTTGTTAATATCTCTCTTACGCTCTGTTTTAATTTGCTCTTTCTTTGTTTTTTCATTAACATTATTTTCTTCTTTATTGATAGCATTATTATCATTTGCTTGGAGAAGTATTTCTTTCACTTTAAACAGTAGTTGGTCTGCACCAGGAATGTCTTCAGAAACAGCTACTCTTATGAATTCCTCAATGTTGGTTAAACCTTGTTCGTAATATTTTGGTGTCCAATACTGTTGGAAAAATAGTTTCATAATATTAATTACACGACATTTAATTGGTGTTAATTTTTGATTAACCCACGTATTGTATTCATCAAACGTTAAACCTTCCGGTGGATATAAATTATAACGATACATTAAAGAATATAGAAACTCTCTTGTACTCATTATACTCCTAAATGAAATTAACATTACTAAATTAAAGGATGGATCAATAATTTCATGGCATGTTAAATGTTCAATAAGTGCTTCTTTTGTACCACCTTTAATTTGACCCTTAGAGTCATAAATTAAATCAAAATCATATTCAGACTGCAAAAACCATGGTGCATCATAATTATGATTTTGTTTCCTTCTAACATTTTTTGAATTATCATCACTTTCTGATTCAGATTCAGATTCACTGTTATAAGAGTACCAAAGATCTTGCTCACCTTTTAATAGTTCTGTTGTTAAATCATTCCTCATCGTTCTTGCTGCATAATTTAAGAGATTTTCTCTTTCTTCAACTAATTGCTCCACAATTGCGCAAGCCATTCTTGCAACTTCTACATATTTTTCACACGAAAAGATAAAATCATTCGAACTATTTAAGAAAGACATATTATTGACTTCTACATCTTGTTGAATTAAATTATTAAACAATCTTTTAGAACATTTCTCCAATTTAATATTTTCTTTACACTCTGCAGATTTTGGTTTCTGCAATGACCTTGGTTCATTGTACCCAGTTTGAGTCATTGGTTTCATGGAACTGAAGACATATGGATCTTTCAAAGTGGTATGTTGTGCAGATATGATTAATATAATTAAAATATCATGAAATGCTTGCTTTATTTCATAAAACTCTGTAATGACAACTGAAATTGATTGCATTGCATGCCTTAAAAATTCTTCACTTTCTTTATCAATTGATTCAGGAGTAATTTTAATTAATCTTTTCAAATTAATGAAAATTGTTAAGTCTAGATTTTCTAAAATATTAATCAATGTTGTATTTTCATTGATTTGTTCATAAGTTTTAGAATTCAAATCAAAATTACGTTCAGTTTTCATTGGTTGATTATTCAAAAACGCTTCAGTTGCTCTATAACTAAAGTTTTCGATATTTTCGTTAGCAATCTTATTCATTTCGTCTAAAGTGTCAGCAGAAAGTGGATATATTTTTTTTCTCTTAGAAGTTCGTGCTCTTGAATAAGCTTTAAAATAACCTTGTCTACTTCCAGTAATTGCAGATGAAATAGAATTATTTATTTTGAAAGGTGAATTGATAGAAACTATATTTTCATTTGCCGCGTCCTTTGTAACGTACGCACCTGAAGCTAATGCAATTGCCTTTGAAATTTTGGCGGGAACTGTACTATTTGAGGTAATAGAATCAGTAACAGATAATTTACCACTTCTCTGTGGTAACTGTGACCCCATGGTAGATAAATTTGTGGGAGATGGATCAGTATCAATGGGATAAATAAATTTCGAAAAAGGATTTGTCCATGAGCCTCCACTAAACGTACCTTTGAAAAATCTTGGTAAAATTTCCGGTAATTTACCAAATTCACCATTTTCTAAGACACCATTACTCAATGTTAATTGTAAAATGTGTACGTTTTTCATGAATTTGATGAATTCCAAATCAATATTTTCAAAAATTGATGCTAGTCTAGTATTCTTGCTAGGTTTATTCTTAATAGTCTCCTTCGATTCTGCAATAGAGACATTTCTTATGTTGTTAGTTACATTTTTAGAATCTTCTTCATTAAGACTTTTGCAAAGTATAGGATGGTTATCCTTAGTACTTGGAGATCTAAATTTCCCACCCATTGTACTCATAATGGTACTTCTTCTCAAAGTTCTATCAGAAATTGTAGAATGGGTATCGTCAACTGGATCCATGTTACTTGAGTGTCTGATATTTTGGGTTGTATTTGGTAAATTTTCATCCAAGGGAAAAGTTTCAGTATTTAAGTCAATTTTAGTTTCCGCTTCTAAGCTAAAATATAACAATGAGTTAATATTAATACGTGCTAAAGAAGAGATTAGTTTTTTCAATAGTATTCTAATTTTTTTGTCTAAGCTTTTAATTTTCATTTGTCTTTGTAAAAGACGACAAGATAACTGAATATATGTCACCATATTTGCCAATAGACTAAAGTATCGACTAAAATTGACGTTATCATTCCTTAAAAACATTTTATGAGCTAAATTTGCATAATGAAAAGTTAGATTCTCTAGTTCTGCCCATGTTTTAATATCTTTAAGATGGAAATAAAATAAATTATCATCGCATAAGATTGCTTGTTTAACGAAAATGCTATCATCATTTAATGATTTAGTCTTTGAGATTGTATCTTCATCAAGTGTGGATTTGAAAGAATTTTCAAATTTACTTAGTGTTGCACTCATTCCATGAATTATATTTTTCGCTTTTTGATCATTAATGAAATTGCCATTTAAATCATTTTCCGAGCTTTTGTTGTTATTAGCATAGATATCTGAATTAAAATCTTCAGAGATAACAAAATCATTATCATCAGGAGTTCTGGTTGGTATTTCAAAAATTGACTCGGACAATTTTCTTGCCCTTAGATCCACAACATGATCGTCAGTAGGATATCCAGAACGAGTTATCTTCTTAGAGGCAATATTTTTATATGCATCATCATTATTATTACTGTCATTTTTATTATTATTATCATTACTGTTATTATTGTTATTATTATCATTACTATTATTACTATTACTATCATTAGTCGTACTAGTGTTCGTTGCAGTAGTTACGTTATTTTTATTTTTATTTTTATTTTTATTTTTCTGATCGTTAGGATGTTTATTATTAATATTGAAGAAACTTTTACTATCATTAGCAGAAATTAATGGGAATTCTGAACAATAAATATTAAATTCTTTATTATAATATAGTATTTTGCTTGATAATTTCTTTGTTTTTTCATCAATTATGGCAATAGGAGACCATGTACTTACTATTGGATTATGGAAACTATTAATTGTCATTTCAACTTCTTCCAAAGATAAGATATTAATTTTTTCCTTATTTATTTTATTATTATCATTTTCATCTGGACCAGTAGTTGAAAATGAGCCATGTTTACTAACTACATTGATTGAAGAACTACTATAACGATTTTCTAAAGGATCTACTTGATTAGGATCCACAATATCTTTCGCTGCATAAATAGTGTTAGAATTAGTAATTTTATTAAATTTATTGCTATTTTTGTTATGACTTTCAGGTATACTAGGATTTGACAAACTACTGCGACGACTAGGAATTAGTAAAGAATTTCTTCGTACTGGTGAAGATTTAGAGTTGAAACTATGAGAACTATGTCTTCTAGTATACATGGGATGTAAGCTAGTTCTTCTTGATTTATTATTATTAATTATAGGTACTGGTAAAGCAATAAAAGTTTCCTGTTTTTTATCTTTTTCTTGTGTATCATTTATATTTTCATTACTAGGGATATTATTATTATTATTATTATTGTTATTATTATTATTATTATTATTATTATTATTATTATTATTATTATTATTATTATTATTATTATTATTATTATTATTATTATTATTATTACTAGTATTAGTAGTGTTGTTGTTGTTATTCTGGTTAATTGAAGGATTACTATTGTTAATATTATTATTAACCTTCAGACCGACGTTAGAGCTTCTTCTACTAGCATTCAACTGTTCGGTTAAATAGGCAATACTTGGTCTTCTTGATACACTATTTAATATATTATGATTTTTTGAATAGATGCTACAATGAACGTTTTCTTTCAATATTTTAACAAAAGTGCTTGGGAACCAGCCACGTTCCACTTTATTATTCGGTTCAATGATACGAAGACCATCCCACCAACCATTAGGATGTTTATTAAACACGTAAATTATATCAGTCTTCTTGAAATATAATCTCTTACTGTTACTTGTCGCCTCATTGGCTTTGTTGTTGCTAGTCGACGTAGCTGCAGTATTATCATTGAAGTCAAAAATTGCAATAACAAGGTCTAAATGACTTATGTTGTTACTACTATTTGGGCGTGTAGCAGAATTCATGTTAATGGTATTGATTGATGACTGGTCTGCTGAAATGGAGGAATTTTTACTGCTGTGGGATTTAGCTGGATCATATACGTTTTCATCACTGGCCAGCGACAATTTGGGGACAGCCTTATCGAACAGTTTATCACAGTACGGTTCCGCAGACATAACGGTGACAGCCACTGATATAACACGGTGTTTCTCCTTCGCAACTGGAACGCAACCCCTTGGCAGGTATGTTTTCTTTAATGAAAACCTCCAAAAATGCGGCAAAAAACCGAAACGAAAAAAAACGTGCGTCTCAAAATTCAAAAAAAAAAAGTCGAAAAATTTGCGTCATTTTTTTGGAATTTCTTATCTCCTTCTTACAGACGCGACGTATTGTCTGTTATATAACAATAGATATGATACCTACTTTTCCTCCTGGTGGGGTTTCTAGTTGCAAGTGGATCCAAAATGCAAACGGTATGATGGATCAGACAACACTGGGTGGATCACGATCATTCATAAATTGCCGCTTGATATGGCTATACTTTTCCATAAACCACTTGTTAAGTTTACTGTCGTTTTTCTTGATGATGCTCCATGTTTTCCCAAAGAAAACTTTGGTCTTTCCAACTGGCAACATTTCCTTCGTGTCAAAATTGATTATGTACTTACCATTCAATATAAGATTTGAAGGAATTACTGATTTTTCTACGCTAAATGTGAAAGCCTCATAATCAGAATTATTAGATTTCATTTTTTTCGTGACATTCTTCGGAAGGAAAATAAATTTAACCAAGTTCTTCTCCTCTATATTTTTTCTAATTTCTTTCGTTCCCATTGAATAAACTTTCCAAAGAAGAAATAAAATGAAAAGTAACTGGATGGAAAAACAAATCAGAAATAAATGGAAAATTTTGCTTTCCATAATCGAAGACCAACTTCCTCTCCTTTTTCGCTTAGCTGAGGTAACTTCTGGAATAATGCTTACATTATCTTGTTTAATAGATTCCTTTACTTTATCTTGACATTTTTTCTCCTTTACAATAGAACAAGCAACTGGTGTCTTGTAAGATTTAACACTAAAAAAGTCTTTGTCATCAGCAATTACATCCCATTTAATAGCTTGTTCATCATATTTACTCAAGTTGAATTCACTTTCATAACTCGAAAGCGATAAGATATCATCGGTATTATTCAAATCATAGGACGTACATTCATTATTTGTCATGTCTTATGATTCTTTTTTTCGTACAAAGCTGTAAAGTCAGAAGATATATTATGTGTCCATATTACACAATGATGAAAAAAATAAAAAGAAAATCTCATGAGATTCTGTAAAACACTTCTGAGGACATGAAAATTTAACGATACCTTACCCCTGTTATTCTTCAAGGAATGTGCACAAAGAATTTTATTTATCGGTAATGATATATGCACAAAATAAAGTCATCATGTCAAACTGGTCATTTGTAAATGATATTAAACCCAATAATAAAAAAAACCTTTAGCTTTGTTTAATATTTATATATATAAGAATATCTAATGTTATATAACCGGTGGTAAGAATAATTTAAACAGTAATGTAATTTTTTTTCGGATAGCTTGATGTTTGAATCATATCGTATGGTCCATATCTAGTTATTTATTTTTTGTTGTTGTGTTAGTCTATTAGCAAGTTGTCACGTTTGCACAAGTCATATCCCCAAGACTAGTGGCTCCCGTTTGATTCACGTGTTGTAAAAAATTATTGTAACTCACTAACAACCAATTATTCAACTTATCATTATTACCCTTCAAAACGGTCCATGCCTTTGTTAAAAAGTTATCTGTATCTAAGAAGCTTACCATTTTATTTTCAGTAAAATCTATGATATATTTACCAGCCAAACTGATATCATTATCTGATGATACTTTATCCACTCGAAATGTTAAATTCTTGAAATTAAAATTCGATATATTAGCAGGTTGTTCAGAGATTAATTTAACATTAATTTCTCTTGTTAAGCTGCCAGATGCTTGTTTGGCATTTAAAATAGTAGTAACAAAAAAAGCACCTAAACCAAAAGAAACTGCACAAAAGAAAAATAGTAGGATACATTCTTCAAAAATACCATTGGCATTATCACTTTTTCCATGGTTATTATCTATTTTGCCACTGGTCTTTATTTTCCTATTGGTTGTAATATTGTTCTTATTGTTAGCGTTACCGTTATTTCTTAACTTACTATTACTGTTCAAGTTCTCAGAAGAAGTAAATTTAATTACTATTATCTTATTATCAGTTGTCTTGAAGACATTGAATGGGGATTGAGGTATGGCCGTAGAATGACAACCAGCAGAATTTGTTTCGCATAGTGGTATCAGTTGTAATTTGGTAAAAGGGTCTATCGCAGTTTCGATCTCTCTTTTGACTGTCTCTTTAACGATTTGCATAACTGAATCAATAATTTTTTGGTCTCTATCTTTCATCTTGCTTGCTGAATCATTTTTACAGGTTGAATTTGATATACTATTTGAGTGTGAATCTGACTTCAAAGACGATTCCATACCGGAGCCTAAGGTTAACTCATTGTTTGTTGGAGTATCTGAGTTTGCATGAACTGTTAATTGGCTATGTTCAAAATCAGTACTTACTTGAGTGTCAGCCAAATTACATGTATCTTCATTTTTATTTCTATCTTCATCATTATTCTTATCTTCTCCATTATTCTTATCTTCTTCCTTATTTTTATTCTTATCTTTTTCTTGTATTGAGTCACCGATTGGATCTTCAATCTTACTCAAACTGAAGTCACTCTCGTAGCTTGAAGTAGACAAAACATCGTCCCCATTTTTTGGACTTCCCAATAAAACAGCACTGTCCAACTCTTCATGGGGAAAATTCTTGTCCTCTGACGACATATCTAAAATATTTGCTGATCGATGATGAAACCGGTGTATATACTAACAGTAGTTATATAAGATTTCTTTGGGAAAAAAAGATTAGCGTATATATATGCGTGTTTATAGAATAATATTTGGTAATATGCACACAGAGATCCCTGCAGAATTGACCGTTGAATCGTACCGATCAAAACCTAGAAAGAACCTTAATTTACTGAAATTTTCCAATCTACGATTCTGAAATTTTAGAAATATCTATTTTTTTTGGTATTTTTTGCATTACACAAACGGAAGACTGAAATGGCAATAAAATGTTAGGATTAAGACCCTTGTCACGTTATGTGTCATATCTCCATGTTGGTAAGCGAGTCGCTGGGTTGAAAAGGGACCCGTTGACTTATATGATTAGTCCCACGGGTATCAAATACTCTGATTTCAAGAACGATATCAAATTTTTAGATCAAATACGTAGCATTCTAAAACTGGATACCTACAATTTGAAATTGGACGATAAGATTATTCTACAATGTTTTACACATAAATCATTTGCACATGGATTTGTACCGTATAATGAGAAATTGAGTTTATTAGGGGCTCAATACTTAAAACTAACTTTATCGATACGGTCCATACAAAATGCAAACGGTATTTCGCCAATTAATAATTACAGTTGCGATAAATTAGGGTCCTTCGAATCGAAAAATGAACTAAATGATTTAATAATATATAATTGGTTAAAGAAAATGAAATTAAACCATTTGATCTTTTGGAAGAAAAAAAGTCATTCAAATGATCCAGTATATAACGGTGAACCAAAAATAATGTCCACAGTTTTGCATTCGTTAATTGGCGCTTTGGTATTAACGAATAAGGAGGTTACTGTTTCTAGATATTTAGAAAAATTTCTCCTGAATAAGAAATCCAAATCTTCATTATTATCATAAAGCAATATTTAGCACACATACACTACGCTTAATATTTTACCCTAAAAATTCTGGTATCGTTGAAGAGATTTCTTTTCTTTTCTGTAAATATGTGATGTATATAGTAGATAACATTAATTAAAATATAACTCATTCTATATTCATTTTATTCCAAAAAAAATTTATTATTACAACTTTCATATTTAACACAAATACTTGCTAGTTTTAACTAGACTACTTATTGTCCATGTATGTGTTTCAAAAACTCAATCGTAGTATTGAATAAAACAGGAAAAGATAACGTAACCTATTTACAAAAGAATAAATTTTTTTATAACAATGCGGAGTTTTTTTCATGTCATTTACTAACCTTCCGTTTTCCAACTTCAAATTTTTTGCACTCAACACAGAGACTCAATGTTACAAAGAAAACAAATAAAGTAGCCTAAGTTAAATTTTCATTACTACTATTATTTAAGGCCGATGATGATTTATTTAACATATCGTGCAAGATGCTTCTACTAGGTGCCTTATTTAGATGAGAATCGGAATCATTTAAGTCAGGATCACTGAAGGCGGTATTATTATTGAAATCAATTGAATCATCCCTATTTAAAAGATTGTCTCTACTTCTTTCTGTCTCTAATTTTTGTGCTAATCTTAGTGGTTTCACTGATGCATTCATGGTTAATCTTTTCTCTACGGATAAAGTAGTTACTATTTCGTTATTCTGTATTGTTCTTGGCGTCTCTGGTATAACTAAATTTTTTATCTTGGCGACTTTTAATAAATTACAAAATGTAAATAAAAAATCTGAAATAGCGGCAGAAACCGTTAACTGTGGTAAAATATCTTTAAATGAACAATAATATCTTACCGCAGTAATCAATTGTGATATGGATGATCTTAATAATTTGATTTCATTTCTAAAATCTGGTATATCCACTAAGAGAAATAATTGTGATAGAGCTTGAGTTATTTGGAAGACCCTAGTAAATAATTCTTTACCTAGTTTATCATTTGTCAAATCATCTGAACGTGATAATGTATCATATAAATGATAAATTGGGTTTTGTAGTTTTTCAACTAAATTTAATGGAATTTGACCATTTTCATCAAAAAATTTTTTAATATTAGTATGAAATTTTTCAATTGGTGATTCAATTTTCTTTTGTTGCTTTAATCTCAATTCATCTAATTCTTTCCTTAGATTTTCATTTTCTTTGAGGATTTTGGAATAATTCTGTTGTTGCTGTTGTTCTAAGTATTTTGATTTTGGTGATTGATCTACTTCATTAACCATAGTGGTATCAGATTTACTATTTGAATGAACTTGTTCTAAGTGTGGTAGTGATGTATTGTCATCTTGTTTATTTAAGGGTTTTTCATCATTAATATCACTGATTTTAGTTTTAGCATGTGAATTTTCTTCAACAGCAGTACCATCATTTCTTGAATTATTATCAAAATTGACAAACGACTTTGGTAACACCTTTTTAATTGGAGTGGTACCCATAGAATCAATTTTATGTGCCAAACTACTATCAAATTTATTTAAAATGTTCATATCTGTGGATAATTTACTATTTTTACTATTTTCATTAATTTTTGCATCAGCAATATTTGAATGGTTATCACTGATAAATTTTTTATCAATTTGGTCATCGGATTCACTTTCCTCTGATGATGACCAATCAATTGATGCCTTTTTAGGTATAATAACTGCTTGTTGAATGGTAGTAGTATCTTCAGCATTATTATTATTCGTTATTATTTCAGTATTAAATTTAGCATTACTATTTGGGTCAGTTAGAAATGGTGAGCCTTTATTGATTGAATTCGGTGTAGCAAGAATGGAATCATTTGACATTAGTGACATTTTTGAATCAAGTTGAAAATTATCGAATTTTTCTGTATTATCAGGTAATTGAGGTAGTCTTTTAGATATAGAATTTTTATTGTTATTATTATTATTATTATTACTACTTTCTGCGTTGCCTGACTGCGAATTTAGAATATTTAAATTTCTTCTTTCAATTTCAATCAAGATATCATGTAATAAATCATCGAATCTATTTTGTGATAATGAAGTTAATTTTTTACGTGCTTCATTCCTCTTTTGATGAAATTTGTTCATTGAATTTAAGACACCAAATTTTTTCCTTTCATTAGATTCATCTTCATCTAATCTTCTCAATAATTCATCGTTAACATCTGTGCTTAATTCGTAAAATTGTTCTAAAGTTAAATTCGATAATTTCGAACGCGCTCTTTGGCCAGCGCTAGAGACTTCTCTTTCGAAATCGAATCCACTATGTGAACTAGTGAAAAATTGTTTTATATGTTGATAATAGTTATAAATGTCGTTCTCCAAAGGTGACTTGACGGTCATAATGTTTGATTCAATTAATTAGCGAAGGTCTGGCGTGTGTAATGAGCCATGTGACGACGAACTAGAAGAACCCACTTTTCGACAACAAATAAAAGTGTACTAAAACTAAAATTGTTACTCCATTCCTTTGCAACTTGAAAATAAAACATCAAAAGAAAAATATGTATTACACAAAAACGCGTAATCCGAATTGGTGACGCGTTTCAGATGCGAAAATTTGTGTCCGTTTTTCCCGATTTGCCGATCGTCACGTGGCCAAATACACTCCGGGTTACCCGCAGTGTCAATCAGATTGTTAGTTAGTTAGTTATTTGGTTAGTTAGTTATTTGGTTAGTTATTTGGTTAGCTAGTCAGTCAAGCAGTTTGTTTGTTAGTTAGTTAGTTATACTTTTAGTTACGTTATTTACATTACACATGTGGTACATACTGATTTTTCGCCGGAAGAACAATGTCTTAATCTAAAGGTTGCTTTGCTAAATTTCAATACTGTACTACAACCAACTGGATTAGAATCGCACTTGCATTCGAAATTATCAAGCGAATGTGTGTCATTTCTCTTTTTAACTTTAAACGCATTACCATAATCAATTCTCCTTAAGCTGTAAAAAACAAAAAAAAATTTAAAACAGAGGTCTCAAAGCAAAATTTTAACGTAAGAAGCCTTTCTTCTTTTGTGGTGCTGGTGATGAATGTGCTTGTGATGATAAATTCATCTCTAATTGATGTTTCTTTTCCTCTAAGGCCTTCAATTGTTTAGTTAATTTTTCTTTCATTTCCTTATGTCTAGCAAATAATTCAGTTTCAGATTTTTGTAATTTTTTCTCCTTTTCAGAAACTTTTTGTTGGAAAACACCTTTCATTTCACTTTCTAATTTAGCTAATTTTGCTTCGTGTAATTTTTTCTCCTCCTCTTGTCTAGCTAATGGATCAAATTCTTTAAATACAGAATTATCTTGTTTAATACCTAATTTAATTAATTTTTCTGATCTATAATTTTCATAATGAATTTTATTTGTCTTTTCACATAATTCTTCCATATATTGTCTAATTAATAAATCACGTAATAAATTAAAATCTGATTGCTTAGAATTTTCAATTTCAATAACCCCCCATGGATATTCACGACCTCTAATAAATTTATTAGAATCATTTGGATCTGTTACAAATGAATTGGAACCAACAACTGCATAGGGTAAACTCTCAAATAATTTTTCAGAATTTTTAATTGTCTCTAAATCATCTAATTTATATGTTGGTGGTTGGAAAAGATCAATTTTATTTTCTAAAATTTGTCTTGTAATTCTTTCCTTAAATAATGAAAGTTCATCATCTAACATGATATCAGATTTGGCGATAACTGGTATTAAATTACATTTTTCATGAATTAATTGGCAAAATTTTAAATCTAATTCCTTTAATGAATGACCTGTTGGTTCAATAAAATATAAACAAGCATGAATTCTATTATCCTCCATTTGTGCAATTCTATTAACCCTATTTTCACAATCTAGATATTGATCGAATCTATCATTTATTTCTTTGATAATTGGTTCCCATGAATTTTCATTATTAATTGAATCACCGAATCCAATAGCATCAACAACCGTTAAATTTAATTTAATACCGTTTTCTTCTAAAACAGTCTTTTTAGTAACTATTTTAACGTCAGTATCAAAATCATTAGTATTGTTATGATTATTATTATTTGTTACATTTTTTTCATCAGTAATTTCATTATCTAAATTAATATTACTATTATTATTACTATTATTATTTATTGTTACATCATCAAAATTTTGATTGAAAAGTGAATTAATTAAAGTAGTCTTACCAAGACCAGATTTACCAACACATAATAAATTAAAATTAAATCCTCTACGAATTGACTTCCTATGCCATTGTTTTGGTAAATTAGCAAATCCAACGTAACCATTTATTTGACGATGTTGAATTTTTAAATTTTTCTGTTCTGGTAATGATTGACCCATTTTATTAATTTCAATTTTCATTGATTGTAAATCAATATTTGATTCTGTCATATTTGAAGTAGTATTATTATTATTAACAGTAGTATTGAGACTTTCATGATTTAAAGTTTGATCATGATCAGATAACTTATCATTTGTTGAAACATGATAATCATTATTACTGAGTTTATTATTTGTGTCATTATTGCTACTTTCCAAATCATTATTGACTTCTTTCTTAACATTAAACGGTGGCATTTCTGAATGTATTTGTGTAACGTCTTGACTAATACCATTTTGTGTACCATTTGTGGTAACGGCTGCTGTATTATCATTATTGGTGCTATTACTCAAATTAGCAGAAGGTGGGAAGGGCACGCCAGTAAAACCATTGTTATCAGGCTCCTTTTTTACAGAGACGTTGTCATTAATAGAGGCTGACATAACGGTTGGCAAATATATAACGTATAATACTTTTGTTTAGAACGTGTACTCTTGTGTTTACAAAAAAAATCTGAGATTTGTTTTTTTATTTTTGGAACATCAATGGAGGAAAAAATGATCCGGTCACGTGAACCTTCGTCACGTGCATGCACCAATGGGGCTTTCCCGCTAGGTATCGATTACCGTTTGTGGAAGCAGTTGCCGTTTTGGGATCCTGGAACTGCAACGTGCATGTGATGCAAGTCGGAACGCGGGGTAACAGCGCCGGCCCGGACTACCCGGCTGCGGTGAGTACTTTGTGTTATGTAATCACCATTCCTTCACGATTACGTCAGCCTCTGTTGAATCAGCGTTGCTTTTTATTGCAGTCCCTTCATTTTCGTAAAGGGAGTCAGTTCTCGAGAGTCCAGTGAGAACGTAAACCCAAGCATCATTGATAAATGGTGTTTGAATTCTTGAAGCGAATTGACCCCTATGGTATTTTTGCTGCCTTTTTACATTCAATCTTTTGTTAATTTTCAACACATCAAGAACAGGATTGGGCCCTTTTGGATGAACTAAATGTAAAAAATCTTTTCCAACCAAACAGCTGAGACCCAGTAAAAGCAACAAGCTAATGCAGCCACTACAAGAGCCTTACCATCATGTAGACCACCTTGCTTTGAGTCCACAAAAACAGCAACTTCCAATTGCGTCACAATTGAAATTTAGTGCCAAATTCAGCCAAACGAAACGAACGATTTTCTTTTTTCTTCGGCGGCAAATCTTTTGTGTCCAAATTTGAGAAATTTTGAAATTCCGTCACGAAAAACAAAAGAAAAGAAAAATTCGGAAAATTCAAAATCCAAGAAGCCAAAAAAAAAAAAAAGAAACCATCACACTGTTATACCAAGACACCTTGTACTGCAAACACAATCTCTACACTACACTTTAAAGAAATACAAATGGCTATAGTTAAAAAGAGACGTCAATATAATACAAAGTCCGTAAGGCAAGCTCAACAATTACAACAACAACAGCTACAACAACAAAAGAAAAAATTAGAGGAAGATAGACTCAAATCTGTTTCAAATCATTCTATGATTCATGATGAAAGTGATACCATCTCATTTAGATCAAATCTGTTGAAAAACTTTATCAAATCTGCTAGCCTTATGAATTCACTGACTTTGAAACCTATACCATTAAGCAAGATTAAACCTGTTCAATTATATCCAAATATTAATGAAACTATCCCACAGTTAGAACTGAAACTTAAAAGAGAGCATGATCAATTGATCTCATTCCAAGAGAAAGACAAAAAACTTAAAGATTTTACCAATAACTTGGTGGATTTAGACGAAAAGCTAAATTCAAAAATCGATTGGAATTCAATGGAATCAATTGATCATTTTTTATCAGTTTATTCACAAAAATTTAACATCAAATTTCAATCAAATAATATTGTTAAATATGAGAACGATCATAAATTTGATATTTTAAAATTAGATAAAAGTAAAGCACCTTCTGATTATTGGTTAAGATATAAAGCAAAATTACAACAACAAATCAAATCACAAATAGAGGAAAACTATAAACTGAAACAAAAACAAAATGAAAAACAACAACAACAACAACAACAAGAAATAAAGGAAAAAACTCTATTGGAAAAAGCAAATTTACAACAAGATTTTCAATCTGATATGATTTATAACAACAGCACAAATAATTTGATACGACAAGAATTATCAGATTCACAAATTCAATTAAATCTTGATACTTTACCTGTATCTGTTTCTAACTTTAATAATACCTCTGATACGAATTTTAATACATTACAAGATGCATCTAATTTGGATGGTAGTATGACATCAACAACAACCAACAACAACAATATTAACACGAACATTAATAGTAACAATACAAATATTCAACCAATTAATAATATCACTACTACCAGTAGTACAAGTTCTATGGATAATATTAATACAAACAACAATATTAACAATATCGAGAGTATAGATAATTTGGTGGTTCTTAATGACGATAATATTAAAAATAACAGCAATAATAACAATAATAACAATAATAACAATAATAATAATGATAATAATGATAATAATAGCTTAAATATCAATACTGACAATAAGGCAACCAATAGTTTAAATATCAATAACTCAAATAATATCTCAGTCAACGTTAACTCGGATAATAATAATATAAACAATATTAATCCAAATAGTCAAGATAATCCAGATTTATTAGATGATATGTTTAATGAATATTCAAATGAACCATTTAATAATGGTTTTGATGACGATTTCGGTGATCTAGATAATGTTTTTTTTTAACATATGTCAGATAACTTTTTTGGTTACTTATTTTTTTTTTGTTTCAAACTTTTCGTCTTTTTAAATATTCCTTGCAAATATATGTATTAGCATTTTTCATTTACATGACTTTAACACGAAATCATCTTTTGTTATATAACTTTTATAAAGAGATATAAATAATAGTTTTTATATTTGTATCTATAAATATCCAGAACTTCATTCAGGATTATGAGAGCAAAAAAGAATTATCACTGACAGCATGCCAATTACATTTTTCATTTCCTATTTCCAAAAAATTTCATTGATATGTTCAATTAATCTACCTGTTGCAAAACCAACTGTACCAAACGTTACAAAAATTTGTGTGACAATTAATGATAAACATGCAAACATATATCTTGGACAAAAAATCTTCCATACCATTAAATGTCTTCTGAAAAATGTTGCCCATATAAATGAACTCAAACAAAGAATAGTATTATATGAAAGTAAGATACCGCAATTTGATACAATACGACCTAATAATGTTTGTGGTTTTAAGACATCTGGTGGTTGATTCCAAAGTGTCACTAATGCAACCGCCAAGGCTACCAAAATATGTGGACCAAATGTATTAAAGATTAATGCAATATGTGATAAGGGAAATTGAATTTTATCTGATAAGATAAAAGCTGTATCCCATTGAACTGATGGTATTGTAGCTTGATGACCGGTAGTGAAGAATTGCTGATATGCAATTAATCCAAGTGTAATTGGTCCAATGATATTTTCTTTCAGTTTTAATAAATCGACAATTTCTAAAATTGACAATATCTGATTAACCATTAAACAGATCGATAATTGTGCCATAGGTTTATTAAATAACATGACAGATATCAACATGTTTATAACTAGCAGAAAATATTCTGATCCATAAATATTCATGTAACCTAAAATAGTAGCCTGATGAGATTTAATATCAGTATTATAAACATTTAACTTGATACAAAGTGGTCCCATAAACCAACCTATATTCAAAGCAATCAATGAAAATCCCGCAATAATTCTTGATAAAGTGAATTTGGCAATAGTAAAATCATATTTAAATTGTTCCAAATATGGACTATCAGAATTTTCAATTGAATTTAATGACCAATAAATGAAATTCACAAAAAGAGACCCTTTCAGAAAGATATCAACCCATATTGGTGCTGCAGCTTGATATGAAGATGTTAAATTATAATAACCTTTAATAAATGAAGGTATCAAGAAAATGATCAATAAACATAATCCCATACACCACAAGGAATTATTTGAAACTGTAATAAATGTTGGTGTACATTTATCACCTTGTTCTTCCCTACAAATAGTAATCAATGATGCTAATCTAGTGCATAAAATCAAGACAATGGAATGATATCCACCTAATAAGCGTGCAAATCTAGATAATGGTAAAGAATTTGAATTTGCAGTAGAGGAATTAACTCCCGATGTAGTGCCTTCATTTTCACTAATCTTAGCAACTAGCAGGGAATTTGTAGATTGTCGTTTTGGTAGAAATACAAATTCAAATAATGTTAACATCCCAAAAGTGATTATCAAAAATGTTACAATTCTATCTTCCCAAATAGTGAAAGAATTGGAAGTAAATAAAACAGAATGTATTATGACAGCTCCTAAACCAATAAATGACCAATAATCAGAAAATAAATCTTCCCAAACTTTTACGACAATCCAGGCAAAATTATAACGATCAAAAATTGGAATACAACAACCAATAATGATACCTATAGCGGTAGCAAAAAGTAAGCACCATAACCAACTATCAATTACTGGTGATTTAGGGAAGACATAATAAATACCGAAAAAACTGATTATAGAAATTAATGACATCAAACAGATCCATGGTGGAAACTCTTGCACCATTTGATTCATTACAATGGACGGTATTAATTTCGTTATAGCTAATAATAGTATTAGTGAAACTGTCATTAAGATTATACCAGTACCAATGCTATAATAATCAAATTTTGCCCACAAGTCTCTACATAATTCTAAGAAATGAGCTTGATATTCACCACCTAACTTGAAATCAGATTCTTTCTGGATTTTATCTATCAAATGGTCTATTAGTTTCAACTTATCACTATGGAATTCAAGCCCAATAGTTTTTTTATACTCTAATAACTGGTTCATCATTATTGTTACCGCTATTTTTTTTTCTTCCTCATTCGAAAAGATTTCTTCAATTGGCCAACCTAAACTATTAAAAGGCACCGCAATACCTAATAGAAGAGATAAAGTCGAAGCCAAATCAATTTGGTTTACCTTTCTATAGTTAGAACCAAAATTAGAAATGTCATAAACTTGTTTAGATTCATCCAAAAATTGGCCAAATTGATTGGGTTTCTTAGTATAAAGAAATAAAGTTGATTCTAACTCGTCAATTGAATCACCACCATGATTACCTGTATGATCCATACCATGATCACCCATAACTACTAACAAAGTCTCATCATCTAACGTACTAATTATATTTTCAATGAAATCATTGACTTGTTTTTGCTTTTCTTTCATGGTAAAGTGATTAGGACCATATTTATGACCGACATGATCAACACCTAACATATGACCAATTAATATATCCCATTCATTTGAATTCAGATGCTCATTAAAATATGAAATGACACCGTTATCCACAGTATGAAGATCCCAAACGTTTAATGACTCATATGGGACTGAATTATTTGATAAAAATGGCTTAAATAGAGCATCCCAAGTGTCATCGCCAACAAACCAGGTTTCTTTACCATTTAAATAAAACTGTTTGATTAAGTTATCCTCTTCAATGACTTCACCATTAAAATTGGAACCCGCATCTACAAAAGTTGGTAATGAACCTGTTGTTAATCCCTTCAATCTTTGTAAGGTAGTAGTTGGTGGGTCAGCAATAAATTTCAACAAAATTGAAGAATAGTCATTTGAGCTTACATTGAAAGTGTCGTAAAAAACGGGCATATTGTTATGGTAATAATTATTTGCCACCGTAGAATCAATGGGTATGGCAAAATCGAATCTTAGGGCATCAACAATCAGTATTACTGCTCTTTTGAACTTCGGTTCTAATTGTGTTATATTATCGTCAATTTGAGATATATTTGGTAAAACATTTCTAGTCAATAAAAACCCCCTTGTAAAAAATGCAATGGATATAAATTGCAGAATGGCTAGGAATATAAGTAAGACAACATAAAGCAGATGAGATTTTTTGAATTTTTGAATTCTCATTTTATAGATTCTCTTTTCATCCGCAGGTTTACTGAGAATGGATCTTTTGATTTCCCTCTCATCCATACTCAACTTCGTATTGAAAACAACGTGGCGATAACAGCTAGGGACCAAATGAGTGTAAGGTAGGTAGCAACCGTCGATTGCGAAATAAACAGTAAATTGAATGTGTTTATCAATGGTGGATGAAATTTTTATGTCACGTGTAGACATAACATTTGGCTTGACGAAGACACAATGGGTAGCTTGCCTCGAAGAGGTCAAAGGTCACGCTGCCTGGTCGAATAAGGTACTCAGTCTGTTCAATGGACATGCTAAAAGAGTATGAAAATTCTGTATAGCTTTTTCCATCTTAGTAAGCATTCAAGCTACCAATGATGAATTTCAACAAGGTACTTACCCAGAGCTGTAAACAGTTTTCTTATTGCATGTCTTGTAATCCCTTCATTTAACATTACGACCTCAATTGGAACACTACCATTAAAGTATTTCAGCAATCTTTTGAAAAGATTCTGTATATCCGGTGGCTGATCATGGATGCATCTATAAAGCCATCTTTTCTCTAAAGCAGTGGCCCTTTCAGGTTCCAAAATGATTGTAAAATCTTGCTGCATATCAGGATCATCATACTCAAAGGGCTCATCCTCAAGCAGTTGTTCGTCAATATGTGTTTTCGAACTTGAATCAACGTTATCGCTATTACTAGCACTTTTTTTCACTATCATGGAAGCATCCATATCATTATCCCCACTATTATTTAAATGAGCTGGCAGCCTCTTTTTCTTATAACCTTCATTTTCTAATTCTTCATCAACTTCTAATTTAATTCTTTTATCAACCCTAACTACAACAAACGTCAGTAATTGGCAAACATAACCTCGACGTAACAACCAACTTAAAACATTTAAATATATTGATTTATGCTCTTTGCTTGGAATTAATGAGTTGAACGGTCTTAATACTTTCAATTTTCTTTTTTCTTGAACTGTTCTAGATTCGCTACCAGAAAGATTACTTAAGAAATAACCCAATGACGGTAATGAACTAAACTTTTCTTTAAATTTAACTTCATCGCTTGAGAAAGTTTCATCAAAACAAGCTAAGGGCGATACAATATATGTATGCTTGGAACTAATAGGTATTATAACTCTTGCATATCTCCAGTATATTAGATGTAGTGCACATGACCTTAGAATATCTGAGGTAATTGAACTTGGCTCCAATTGTAGCGTATCTGTTATAATGTGATGGTATGAGATTAATGATACCGTAGGCTGAACATGTTTAACAACTTGTTTCAATATTATACTGTTTATATCATTATCTCTTTTATTTTGGGAGGATTCCTCTAACCTCTTTAAAATATTTGATGGTTCATCTAGTAACAAGAGCGCATAATTCAGTATCTCGTCATCAACCCCAAAATGAAAGGCATTATACTGGTTAAGTCTATTCAAAGTAGTATGACCAGTTTGCCTATCTATCGTGTTAATATCTGATAAAGCGTTCAATGATCTTTCCAAAAAAGTATTATTACTGATCGTACTTAAGAATGAGTTTGGTAAAATAGGATCAATTTTGTAGTCGGGTATATGCTGGAACTCATTTTTTATGGGAATTTGTAAAGAAACAATTCTGTCGCCCAGTTCAATGCATGCGATTTCATTTTTATGGATTTGATCAACACATTTCGTTAATTCTCTCGCTAATGAAGATTTAGCAATTATTCTCTCATATAAAAATTTAGCTTGCTCGTTTGGTGTCTTGAAAGCTTCCTGAAAAATAGACGATTTGGTAACATTTTCTCTTTCCTTCAATATGAGTTCACATTGTTCTGACACATAGTTGGTTTTAGATTGAAGATACCTTAGTAATAATGATAACTTGGCCACCACATATTCGTACATATCATCAATTCTCTTATTATATTCAATCAATGGTGGATTCAAGACAAAGCAAACATGAAACATGTTCATACTTTTATGGATATTATCAGCTTCAGACAAGTCATTTTTTTCAGCATCTTGATTATTATCAATATTAAGCTGGTCATTAGCTCCAATTTGACTAACGGTATTACTTTTAACTGATGCACTTAGTGAAGTACTTCTGTTACTTCTTGATGCAGTTAAACTGCTGACGTGCTTTTTGGATCCGCGTTTCTTTCTTTTGGATTTCCGCCATTTACCATTAGAATCACAATGAATTGGTAAACCAAGGAAACAAAACTGATCAATAGTTAATTCGAAGCGAGTGTTACATAACTCTCTATCGGGGCAACAAAATTCTGCAACAAATTCAGAATTGAATCCGAATACCTTATCAATACTTTGAAAATTGTCTTCAGTAAAGAAATCTTCATTAAATTTCGAATTAGACTCATCGGCAAGTTCAAATGAAATATCATCAATATCTAATTCATGACTTTTGTTGCTGGCAGTCAAATTTGTTGTGGTGTTTAGTAATTTTAAAAGTTTAGCATCGTTCGAAGGGCTATATTTACCATCATCAGTTATGGTATTAGTGACATCATCACTTATCTCAGTTGCAGCAACAATGGGGTTGCTTGAAATTGTTTGATTTGTGGCTTCGATTATAGAATTATTAGCAGATGAATATGATCGATCAGAATAGTCAGTGGATAATTCACTATCACTTAATCCTTCGGAGGAAGACCAATTAGAATGTTCTGAATCTGAGGAAGATATAGATGATACGGAAGATGATGAAGAAATGTTTGATTTCATAGATTTTTTAGACATCACTGATGACTCCACATCAAATCTGAAATCTGGGCGTGAACGTGATGCTACAATATGGTCTCTGTTTCTGATAGTCCTATGTCTGTCACTTTTTGACAGCTTACCTGTCTGCGAAGAGTATCTCATCTTGTCTACTGCGTCAACTCTTGCTGGCGGGTAGGAATAAACCATCAACGGACCTGAATGAGTGGATATGGTCAAATGTACGCCTAAAAGGTATGAGTTCGGTAGGTATTCACTCATTGGGTAATTGCTCGGTTAGTTGGTCACGGAAATGCTGGTTTTGCTGCCAAAAAGATCCAGCAGACTTGTTCTTCAAATTGATAAATCTTTATCTAAATATTAAATATGAAATAGAGACAATATAAATAAATACAAATAAGTTACCGTATAAAGCAACCAACAGAGAGACTGAAAAGAAATGGAGGAGGACAACGAAGGCAATTTCAGTCAAATTTTACAGCTATTGAAACAGCTGGATATTGAAAACCGTAATACAAGAGAAGAAACAGACAAGCTTGAGATACTGTTAAAGAGAGTTGCCCAACAATCATCTATCTCTTATGAAAAGCTGAGCAAAACAGTCAACGAAACTACCAGGAAACAATATAATGTAGAGACTACCTCTAAAAGCGAGGATGAAGTACTGATTAATGCCAATTACCATCTTCTATTCGAGATTGAGCAACAAGACTACCTCAACAAAAAGATTTACAACTTGATCACTACCATCAATGATCATTTGTCAAGTATCAAGAATTTCATCATTGAACAAAAATTGACCAGGAAGCAAGATATGGATAACTTTATATACGAAATGGTACAAGCTAAGCAAATAATATTGGACAATAATTATGAGAAATTGAAGGCTAAGAACCAAATAAGTCACGATAATTTGCAGATCGTTATTCGGAAATTCCAACAGGTATATCAAGAGATTGACTGGGACACGATACCGAAAAGCAACAAAGACTACATTGCATTGCATAAACTAATTGATCAATTCCGCGATGAACATGGAATATCGTTAGCCTGAAGAAAAAAAAGGCTATTTCAACCTTACACTTTATATATTAATAAAACTATAACGTTTGGCAACAACTCTATATGGGTATCACAATACTTGAATCTTCAAGATGTTTCATTATCCTGTTTCTATGGAATACTTATGCAGTTGTTTTATTGTGATAAATGGATATTTTTATTATACTTAATATTATTTAAATTAATTTTATCATTAAATATGAATGCCTATATAAATGTTTTTAAAGTGAACCAAATTAATCAACTTCTTCAACAGTTGGACCTTCAGCTTCTGGAGCTGGTGGAGCACCACCGGCTGGGAAACCACCTGGAGCAGCACCTTCTGGAGCACCGCCGTTTTGGTATAATTTGGTCATGATTGGGTTAGCGATATCTTGTAATTCCTTTAATTGATCATCAAACTCTTCCTTAGAAGCAGTAACATTGTTGTCTAACCAAGAAATAACTTCATCAGCCTTCTTAGTAACAGTTTCCTTGTCAGCTTCTTCCAATTTATCACCAGCTTCTGAGATAGAGTTCTTTAAAGAATAAGCAATAGATTCCAATTGGTTCTTAGAAGCAATTCTTTGAGTTTCCTTTTCATCTTCTTCCTTGAATTTTTCAGCTTCAGAAACCATTCTTTCAATATCTTCCTTAGATAATCTACCTTTATCATTGGTGATAGTAATCTTAGAAGTCTTACCAGTACCCTTTTCTAAGGCAGAAACGTTTAAGATACCATTAGAATCAATATCGAAAGTAACTTCAATTTGTGGAACACCTCTTGGAGCTGGTGGGATACCAGATAATTCGAACTTACCTAATAAGTTGTTGTCCTTAGTCTTAGCTCTTTCACCTTCAAAGACTTGAATTAAGACACCTGGTTGGTTATCAGCGTAAGTAGAGAAAACTTCGGATTTCTTAGTTGGAATGGTAGAGTTTCTTGGAATTAATTTGGTCATGACACCACCAGCGGTTTCAATACCTAAGGATAATGGAGCAACATCCAATAATAATAAATCTTGAGTCTTAGAAGATTGATCACCAGTTAAGATAGCAGCTTGGACAGCAGCACCGTAAGCAACAGCTTCATCTGGGTTGATAGATCTGTTTGGTTCTTTACCGTTGAAGTAATCAGTAACTAATTTTTGAACCTTTGGAATTCTGGTAGAACCACCGACTAAAACAATTTCATCAACTTGAGATTTGTCTAATTTAGCATCTCTTAAGACCTTTTCAACTGGATCGATAGTAGATCTGAATAAATCAGCACATAATTCTTCGAATCTAGCTCTAGTGATGGAAGTGTAGAAGTCAATACCTTCAAATAAGGAATCAATTTCAACGGAGGTTTGGGCAGAAGAAGATAAAGATCTCTTAGCTCTTTCACAAGCAGTTCTTAATCTTCTTAAAGCTCTTTGATTAGTGGTTAAATCTTTCTTGTTCTTTCTCTTGAATTCTTGAGCAAAGTGATTAACTAATCTGTTATCAAAATCTTCACCACCTAAATGAGTATCACCAGCAGTAGCTTTAACTTCAAAGATACCATCTTCAATGGATAATAAGGAGACATCGAAAGTACCACCACCTAAATCGAAAATTAAAACATTTTCTTCATGACCTTTCTTATCTAAACCGTAAGCAATAGCAGCGGCAGTTGGTTCATTAATAATTCTTAAAACGTTTAAACCAGCGATGGTACCGGCATCCTTGGTAGCTTGTCTTTGAGAATCGTTGAAATAAGCTGGAACAGTGACAACAGCATCCTTAACGTCACAACCTAAGTAGGATTCAGCAGTTTCTTTCATCTTACCTAAAACCATTGAAGAAATTTGTTCTGGAGTAAAATCTTTAGTTTCACCTTTGAATTCAACTTGAATTTGTGGTTTACCATCAACATTGATTAATTTGAATGGGAAATGTTTTGCATCAGTTTGAACTTCATGATCATCAAAGTTTCTACCGATTAATCTTTTAGCGTCGAAAACAGTGTTAACTGGGTTCATAGCAGCTTGGTTCTTAGCAGCATCACCAATTAATCTTTCAGTATCATTGAAGGCAACAAAAGATGGGGTAGTTCTGTTGCCTTGATCGTTAGCGATAATTTCGACACGATCATTTGCGAAATGAGCGACACAGGAGTAAGTAGTACCTAAATCAATACCAACAGCTTTAGACATGTTCAAATATATAAAATAAGCGTGGTTTTCTTATAAAAGATAAAAAGAATAAACTTAAAAAAGAAAGAAATAGTTTAATGACAATTTATGAATAATTTACCATATTTATATTAATTCGATTGATTTTTCAGTGAAAATTTATAGAATCTTTTAGAATTTGAAAGAAATCTACAGAATTTAATAAAATTTCGAAATGTCTTGGAAAAAGATTCCACTAAGATCATTTCCCACGAACATTTTTTGTTGCCATGTGGAGCTTTTAATTTTTTGTGGATTTTTCCGGTTTACATTTTTTGACCAGATTCTGCGAGAATCTTCTAATTTCTTCCCTGTCGGTTGGGCTTTTCTTTGTCGGCTTCAAATTGACCCTGAAAATGTCTTGCTCCATTTACGGAATAAAATTTCTGTATTAATTTCGAACAGTGTGTTTCTATTTTGTGTTCGGAATTAGCAAATTGAATTTATCCTGCGGTTTTTATCTTACCTAAAGTTGCGCTAACGTCGTTTTTTTGGATGGATCGTTGATTGTTAACTTCAGAAAGAAACCGACGGTACATTATTGAACTTCGCCAAGATTTTACCGATATGTAGGTTTTTTTTTCTAGCAACAAAACAAGAAATGGTGAAGAAATTATCTGTTTTCTCGCAGACATGCTGCCAATATCTCCTCCTTGTAAAGCTAGATATTCTCAAAATAAATTAGTTTAGGAAGCTTTCTTTAATGTAATTTGTCAGGTCAGCCACATACTGCTGAATTAAAGTTTAAGCAAACTAAACCTTTGGAGGCGATTTATCGCTGTTTATATTGTAACTGTTTTAAAGAATGACTCCAGAATATCGTACTGTTTGTCGAATATCAGTGCAAAATGCCATCTGCAAAGAATTCTTGATTTGGGGACTATTGCAGTCCAACCTCTCGTTCTTAACTTCAGTGCAGTATATTTTGAATTAATATTCATACATAAAATCAATGTATACATAAAACTAGCAAAGGTAGCATGAGCCACCAAAACAAAGAGCACTAATACAATTTTGACTAGACAAAGAGAAGTTAATATAAAAGTCCAAACATATATAACGAATGTATTTTTTTAAAAAAATCATATCTTCAGAATGGAATCGAGCTCACATTACTGACATAGAGAAGAGATAATAGTCATAAAAAAATAGAAACAACTATTAGTAGAAAAAATAAAGTGAAAAGTGTGAAGTCCCAAGGGAAAATTGTTTTTGTATATAGGGCCAAATTAGCTTGAAAATTTATAAAAAATTGAGTAAGATTAATGGAACTAAACCATTTAAAATCTCATCATATCATGAAGAAGGCTAAAGAAGAAAGTTTGAAACCTGAGCGCTATCATAGCAGCACAGCTTTACCTTCAAATGGTTTATTCAACTCATTAAACAGTAATATTTGGGTATCTTAATGAGTTTTCGAATGCTTTTGATAACTCAATTATATCACCATCATCTGTTGGATCAGAGCTATTATATTCATCCTCTAATAAGGAACAAAGTAAATAATCTTTTATCAAATTAACATAAGTATAAATCTCAAAATTTTCTTCGTATTCTTCTTCATCGATAACTTCACCATTACTCATTTGATAAGTACTAAACAAACCATTCGCCACATTACCAGCAGTCATATTACCATCCGTGTTAGGATTATGTATAGGTGGCAATTGTTGTGATAACATATTATTATTCATTTGGAAATAAGCTCTAGGCTGTAAAATTGGAACATTTGCAATTGATGGTAATCTGTTCTCAAAACTGTTGTTGATTGGTGGTAGATTTGTAACATTTGGATACTGTTTGATCATGTTACTATTATTTATGTTAACATTTGTATTAACAGTATTTGCATAGTTTAATTGATTAGAAAAAAGCGCTTCTGAAGAATATGGATATGTTGATGAGCTCGAATTAACATTTGTTGCATATGGCGGTCTGGCAATAAATTGTGGTTGTTGCGTCGGTATGTGATTCTGTATAGGAACTTGAAACTGCGGTTGATATTGTTGCTTTTGTTGATTCAACTGTTGATACCGTAAGAAATTATTATGTTGATTTAGCATGTTTTGTGACAATTTAGAAAAAAATACAGCTGCGTTTTGGACGTTCGTTTTGGATAATCCATCAAAGTTATTTAGAATTGTAGAGTTATTAGGTGTAGAAGGTGAAGAGCTATAAATGCTTGATGCATAAGTAAAATGGTTATCATTTTCGGTTGGACTAGCAACTGAATTTGAATTTGGTGGAGAGCCAGTCAAACTATGCGGAGCAACACTTTTATCATTGTTCGTATTAGACATTCGAGTTGAACTAATTGGGGATGCAACACTACCTTGGCTACTGAAACTACCATTACTAGCATTACTACTCATTTGATTTGCATAATTATAAGTAATAGTAGGACCATTGTTACTATCGGTGGCATTAGAGATGGGAAAGAAGTTCATCAATTTGTTTTTCATATTTATATCGAAAGTCGGTTTGATATTGTTAATATCATCAATTATGAATTTTTGTAAAATTTCATTCTTCTTATTCTTGGTGATTCTCTTAGAGCCAATTTTTGGACCTCTTTTTTTCTTAATCAAGTCGTTAGACTCTAGATGAATTTTTAAATGCTTTTTCAAATCTTGTGGTCTTTTAAACTTTTTGCTACAATTGGAACAATTGAATGGTTTTAAAGGTACATGAACTCTAAGATGAGAAGTGATATGATCACGTTTTTCGGTTTTCACCTTACAACTATCCCACTGACAGTTCAATTTTAAGTTTTTCAATGATTTTCTACCAACATGGTCTTGACAAAGATGTGCGTAAAGTAGCTCTGGTTTATCAAATTTTTTGAAACAAATTTCCCACTTGCAAATTAAATTTTCAACAGGGGTAACAACATCATCATTATTATTTGAACCCTGCCCATTTTTAACATTGTCTTGTTCAACATCTGACACTGGTGGTGAAAGTGGTTTGTTCTTATTCAAACTGTTGTTATCATCATTATTTAACGACAAAAGTGTATCTCCTTCTTTGTTTACAGATGGTTCGTCCTTACCTAAAAGGGGTGGCTTCTCAGTTTCCTTACTTAATATTGGTAACTTGTCTGTATCCTTATTCAATAAGTCCTTAAGTTGTAAAGACATTATCAGGACAAACTAGTTGTAATGTCAATAATATTTTTTTTCAAAGTTAGAACTTTAGTAGTATGTTTAATAAGGTAAAAAAAAAAAAACGTTTTTGGTTTTATATTTTCTTTTCAAAAATTTAATGAATGTTTTCTAATTCCAGAAAACCCTATAATGTTCAGATTTTGTAAGGAACTTCTTTGAAAAGTTCGACAGCAAGATTTTACTGAATGGCTGGATTAGTTTATATTGTCTAATGTACGTAATTAAAAATTTAAGTAACAAGAATAATTGGGAGAGCGACTAAATTACTCAGCTTGATCCTTAGTGAAGAATGCATGGCACGTTAAGAATGACATTAAAGCTCTAATCTGACTGGCTACAATTTATAATTGCAAAAAAAAATCGGATTTCAAAATATAGCGTCATCAACATCGGTAATCTCCCACATGCTCAAGAATTTACTGAGAAAATCTCGTAGAAAGGTAAAATATACTCTCGAAGATCAATTAGGAAAAGAAAATTAATTGGTTACTTTCTCGAGGCTTTGTTTAACTCCATGACAATACAGTGCTCGATAAGGTTGGACACTCGTGATTTAATGAGATCCTTCGAGCAGAATTGAATGGGAAAAAACCAGAACAGGCTTGACTTGGAAAAGAACCTATGAGGTCACCGACAGCTGCGGCAAAAAGGTGGAGAAATGCTAAAAAACGTTAAGTTTCTTTTTCATTCATTTTGCAACAGACATAAATGAATTCAAAGACATATTTGAAATGTATATGGACAAATTGATTATGGCAACGGACAAATTTTTTGTTCACACCGATAAGACATATATAAGGCACTATAAACAAGTCATATCTCTCTAAGCGGACTTTGTCTGGTACGATGACTTTATTTAAGGTCAATGTCTCTGGTTGAGGACATATAACTTTAATGTGACCTTAATTTAAGTTGTTCAAACATGACATTTCTAATGTCAAATATTGTAAATTACCTTGTGCCACCAGATACAACTATGTACATTTATAAAGATGTTAAATGTGCCCAAGTATCGACCAATCACATAGCTTGTCTATTGAACTTAGAGTTTTTCCATGACTGCTTTTGATTTATCACCACAATTTACTTCAATTTCTGATCACATTTTTTCCTTTTTGGAAAATACTCTGAAAAAATTTGAAACTTGAGTTGAAATTGGGCTGAAAATTGGAGCAATTTGGATCAACAATAGTTGCTCTTATACGTGAAGCAGCTGATAAAAGCCGATTGAGTTACTAGTGTGTTGCTTGATTTTTACCAACAAATTTCTCTATATTTGTTGTAAGGTTTTTTGAAGGTTTTGAAATTACAATAATAAAAGTTAATATAAGTTAAAAAATTTAGGAGATGGACAAGAGAAACAGTAAACTTATTACTCAACATCTGAAGACTTTGAAACAACAATTTCGTGACAGAAAATTGATTAATGTCATAATCGATTTAATCGCCATCAATGATCATAATACTTTAGCATTTATTGCTAGAAATTATGGTATACCGCCACAATTAAGACATGTCGTTTGGCCCATACTTTTAAAATACCATCCGATGTGTATTGCACCGAATATTTATTCGAATGTCATCTTCTGGGATGCTCAAACTAGTACGTTCCAATACCGTAATAATGACTCTAACAATTTTGATAAAAAAAAAAATACTTCTAATAATACTTTTAGTAACGCCAATACTAATACTAGTACTGATAATAGCTCAAATTTAAACGATAAAAAGGAAAGAATTGATAATAACAAAAATATAAAGAGCAATAGTCAAGGTAATATCATTGATAGCGATCAAATGGATTTAGAAAGGACAATTTTACATGATCTAAGAAAATACTTTCATTTAAGATCTAAAAAGATGAATAGCGATAAGAACAACACTGAATTACGCTGTAAAACTTCATCTTCAACATCAACAGTCCCGACTACTACAAAAACTAATAATATACTTAGCGCACAAAACAGTAGAGATGACAAATCTACAAATAAATCAGACAACAATGACTCAAATGGCAACACAGATAGTGGAGAAAACCTTGAAGAAAAAATTGTGACGATATTAAAAGATGCTATAATAAAATTTTTGAGTAAGTGGTCCAAAATCTTCAAATATGAAAATGGTATTGCTTGGGTAGCTCTAGGCTTGGCTGAATGGTTCCCACCGATGAGTTCAATTATTGATCCAATAATATTAACTGGTCGGAAACACTCAAAGGATCAAAATGATGGTAACTTTACCAATTCAATCAATAAACTCTACAAAGAATATCCATTACCATTAAATTTACAAAAAAAGCTGCCTGTCCAGTACGAATTTCAATTTGATGATCTTTTGGAAAGGCTGTTGTTAGTCATTTTGAATGAACCAGACACATTGCTTGCAAAAGAAAATGTTGACAGTAAGTACCCATCAAAGCATATGTCCCATTACTTTCCTATACTGTCGGGTGGCGATTTAAGTTTCCAAACCCAAATATTTTTCAAAGTCTTTGCGACTGCTTTGCCGGAACTATACCAGCCATTAATGGATGAAACCAATTTTCCACAGACAAGTGCAATAAAATCAAGTTGGTTATATTGGTGGATCAAATTTGCTGGTGCACGAGCCTTACAAAAACAAGATCGTGGTAGGGTCTGGGATATTTTAATTGGTTGGAGACCAGAACCAAACATGAATTCGATTAATTTTTATTTAAACTATAATAATAAAATATTTGACCATATCTATAAAAAAGAGCTTGATAATCGACAACTTCTAAATGATTTATTATCTATAAAAAGAACCAACAAAAATGACAGTGATTACTCTGATCCATTTTGGTTTCCTGATCTAGATTCTGTTTCTTTTGGTACTGATGAATTTCAATTTGATTACAACATTTTTACTAGATTATTATCACAGAACAAATATGTTGATTCTAATAAAAAAGGAAATACAAGTACTTCATCAAACAGCACACCAATTTCTTCTCCTACTATGTCATCAACATCATCGTTCTCAGTCTCTTCAAGTTCAATATCTTCCCCCTCATCCACCCCTATTTCGAAAGTAGGTTTTAATAAAGATAACGATGACTGTTATACAAAAGATATCACTTATTCTTTGATGAATCCTCACATTGAATTAATTTTTATCTACATGGCTATTTTACAATACAATGAATTTAAACTTCTAGAATTTGAAGAAACAGAAATTAGTCAGTTTTTAAACAATGTACCTATGTTGTCTCGTACTGATAATTCAACATATAGGAAGCTGTTTACGTTTGAAGAATATTCTCAAAAGTTCGATAATAGCTCCACGACCGGCATCAATACTTTCAAGAAGGGTAAATCATATTCCATCTCTTTGTCAACGACTGTCTCTTCATCTGAAAAATCTGGAATTAGTATGAGTGATAAATCATTCGCAGGAGAGAATAAAAACTACAATGCATCTACGGACACCAAGATTATCGATAATAGTGGTTTGATTAGTAGCGATAATTTGGAATCTGCTATTATTAGCACGAAGAGCTCTCACGGTACATTTAATGCCTTTGATAACAATGATGGACCAGTTAATAGTTTCACAAGTAGTAAAAACGCTGGCAACAGCAATAACAAAATTAGTGATGTTGAACTCAATGAGATGGATAAATACTGTATTAAAAAGAATTTAGCAGAATCAAGACCAATGTCTGCAACATCGATGGTATCAACTTCATCAGGTATATCAACTTCTTTATCAAATGCTGCAACGAATATCAATAGTGCTTCATCGAAAAACGTAAATGGTAAGCACCCAACGTCAGCTAAACAGCATATGACGATTGAATTAGGTAATGACGCTAAGGCATCACATTCATTCAATGATATTTTGAATAATGCAGGTGATATTTGGAGGAAATGGTTATGGAAAGAGTTAGAAGATAACTTCAATGATGATTAAAAAAAAGTCTAAAGTACTTTTAAAATTTGATAAAAATCTATACAGATCCGATTACATAAACATATAAAAATACACATTTGAAAATATTCATGAATTATATTACCATTCAACGTGATTATTAGAATCGTAATCATATATATCCAAACCCTAGAGACATACTCAGCACGTTTTTTAGTTTTTTTTTTTCATTTTGGAAAAAAAGCTGTAATTGTATCTAATCTAGTGGATTATAAAGAAACGACCAAAAAAAAACTGTAACATAGAGGGCTAAGAACTCATAAAAGGTTTGAGAGCCAAAAAGAATAGAAAGCCGATCATGCCGTTTTTTGATAGTGTCAGGAATCTGGTTAATTCGACAACAGAATTGAAAGTGAAACAAATAACTGACGACAATGAAAATACTATCAGTGGTGGTACAATTATGAGTGAGATATCTGTCTTAACATATAGTAATAGGACACTTAAAGAGGTGATATCAGTTATACGGAAAAGGCTAAGTAATGCATTAACTTTGCAACGTAAGATTTATCATAAGAATTGTATCATCGTAATCAAAACACTTACTTTAATTTTATACTTAATAAATAATGGTTCAAACGAATTCCTATCTTGGGCAAGGACACAAAATTATATTTTTGAAGCATTAAGTAACTTTCTTATAGGTGAATCAACTAATAAACGAGATGTTAATATTTGTCTACAGATTCAGAAAATTTCACAAGATATTATCAGCTTATTACAAGACCCTGATCTACTAGACAAAAAGCGACAAAATGTTATTGAATTCAGAACAAGTATTTCAAGTCCCGGAAGAAAATCTACCGATAATTCACATTTAACACGTTTCAGCAATGAAAGAAGATCTATGGATCATGCAAAACTGTTTAATGTCAATTCACTTATAAATTCCCCTTCAGTTGTAAGACATCAGAGTATATCAAGAGATTCTGCAGTTTCTCCAAAAGACGAGTTTTTTCCAAATGAAAACAGTACTGTTAGTAACTCAAGTTATGCTAGTGACGAAAACAAAGATAATAGTACTTATTGCAGAGTTAATAGCAGAGTCAGCAGTAGAAATAATTTAGGACCATTAGCTGAAGAAGATGATGATAACAACGTATTGAATTCTGATTATGAACACATAGATGCTGGTCATAGCACAAACAGCATATTGGTTACCAATAGTAGCACTATTGGTATACGAAACAGACTATTCAATAAAACAAATCCCTTTTCGTGACTGCGCTATACATCCGTACCTCATTCCATTTATTTTTTGGGAGTTTCATTTCGGAAGTGAACTTTCCCAAACCGGAAATAACTTCTGGAGATCAGATATTGAACAAATTCTGGAACGCATTTTTCTTTTCAAGATTTGAAGTTATTCAATGCTGAAGGATACACGCAAGGACAAGAGTAGAGGATCGTACTCGTGTCATGATTAGCTTAGCATGAGACAGCTTATATAAGAGCACAATTGCACCCTAACTAATTCATAATAATGATCAGAAAAACGTCGTGAATATATTCATAACCAAACTGCAAGAATACTTGAAGGTATATTCTTAACGGTAGCATCCCAGTAGGATCTTGGGAAGGTAGTTAGAGTAATTTGATATATTCAATTCCTAACGTTCAACTTATCGTCTGCACAATGCCGTCGAACGGTAATGGGTGAACTGAAATAGCCGCCAGCTTCTATGCAGGTCACGTGTACGTTGCTGTCCGGGTTAACCCCCCCGATTTTACTATAAAAGAAATTATTTGTAATCAAAATGCATTTGGCGATTTTCGCAGTCTACCACAAGTGTAACTTGGATTATTAAACACAAGCAAACTAAACTAACAAAACATTATGCAAATTTTTGTCAAGACACTAACTGGTAAGACAATCACTTTAGAAGTTGAATCTTCTGATACCATTGATAACGTTAAATCTAAAATTCAAGACAAAGAAGGTATTCCTCCAGACCAACAAAGATTAATTTTTGCTGGTAAACAACTAGAAGATGGAAGAACCTTGTCTGATTATAATATTCAAAAAGAATCTACCTTGCATTTGGTTTTAAGATTGAGAGGTGGTATGCAAATTTTCGTCAAGACACTAACTGGTAAGACAATCACTTTAGAAGTTGAATCTTCTGATACCATTGATAACGTCAAATCTAAAATTCAAGACAAAGAAGGTATTCCTCCAGACCAACAAAGATTAATTTTTGCTGGTAAACAACTAGAAGATGGAAGAACCTTGTCTGATTATAATATTCAAAAAGAATCTACCTTGCATTTGGTTTTAAGATTGAGAGGTGGTATGCAAATTTTCGTCAAGACACTAACTGGTAAGACAATCACTTTAGAAGTTGAATCTTCTGATACCATTGATAACGTCAAATCTAAAATTCAAGACAAAGAAGGTATTCCTCCAGACCAACAAAGATTAATTTTTGCTGGTAAACAACTAGAAGATGGAAGAACCTTGTCTGATTATAATATTCAAAAAGAATCTACCTTGCATTTGGTTTTGAGGTTGAGAGGTGGATATGGTTCAAGATAGATTTTTAAGAGTAGTAGTTAATTATTTATATAATTATCAAAATATATATCTTTTCTGAAAATATATTGACTTTATCTATTCTTAGATTCTTTTTACGGGAAGAACTATACCGCGAATATAGATAGACTTCTGGTATGATATTACTTTGACTATAATGATATCTCTAAATTTTTCATCTCGAAAACTATTCTTGGATTTGGGTCAATTTGCATCAGGTCTTTGAACTGCTCATGCACATCTAATTTGCACTCTGGATATTTCTGGATGATCAAAGCACCCAATTTAATCAGTTTCAATTTGACATTAAGTATAACCTCCTTTTGAGATGCTATTTCATAAATATTTCCCCATAATTCAATAACACTATTTTTATCAAGTGGCTCAGTATCTTCAAGCAGCTGAATCATCAATTCACATGCTCCAAGTTGTGACCTCCATGTAAAGATAAAAATGGATGTACGGAATAGCTCTAATATTTGTTCTGTCATGAATCCATATAGCTTCATTGAGTGAGTAGAGCGATATATTGGTATTGTAGCGGTCAACAATTTTATGACAAATTCTTCATTGGCCACGTTGGCTGCAGAGGACTTAGTGTTAATATCAATATTTGGTTTCTGCCTTTTCAAATCATTTCCCGAAGCAGCTTCGCTTGTACTAATTTCCACTTCTTTATCATTGTTGTCAGTTTTAAGAAAGTTAAAAATCTTAATAACCAATTCTATATATTCCTCAATTGAAGTATCATCGTTGGTGTGAAACTCGTTCAAAAATCTTGCATAGTCGGTGATGATTAATTTAACATAATGTAGGTTACTTTTATTGACCTCATTTTGAATAGTTTCATAGAGATCTGTCAAATTTTCTTTATTACCATCTTGTAGGATAACGTTTTTAAATTTTATACTAGAGTTAATTAAAGCTTTGAACAATAATTCCTTTCCATCCCAAGTTCTACCAAACAAGGCATCGACGGTTAGTTTCAATAATGATATAGCTTGCCTTTCCACCATCGTATCATCCACACTGTCACATATTTTAATAATGCTATTAGCGCATATTTTTCTAATTGTAAAATCAGAAGATCTAACATGTGTGGAAAGAATACGGACAAGTTCATCTAAATAAATCTTGACAGTCCCTGAACCGGAAGTGGAGTTTTCAGCCCAGATATTCGAATATAACTTACAAAGTTGTTCATCAGTATCATTTGAAGCAATGAAGACCACTGGCATCAAAATAGCAGCGACATTATCGAATTGTTCATGTGAATTTTTCGATATGTAGTTAATAGCGTGACCAATTGTTTCTTTGCTATTATCTTTAGTTGGTTGAAAATACTTTTCTGCTAATTTATTACTATATTTGATCGCCTTATCAAGGCTTGTAGCTTTAAAAAGATAACCAAAAGCTTGTGCAAATGACAGATTAACAGCAGGGTTTCTATCATCAAACATATTGAAACATGCTTTTAATAGTTTTCCAGTAAATGGTTTTATATCTGTGATAAATCTTTTTAACAATAAAATTACGATATGAGAAGAAACAATTTTAGAAGGTAACCCAACGGATCTTTTTATTGATTTGCTACAGGCATCAATCATTTCTCCAAGTTGAGAATCTTCTGATCTAACGATAAGCATTTCGACAATTTCAAACAAAGGAGACGCAGTTACGGCGTTTTTTCTTTGAGTATCAATTAAATCACTGTCGATATTGAAATTTTTGGAATTCAACGCAATATAATTTATAACTTGTGGTTCCAGCGTTGAAAATAGTAAACAGAATTCATAAAGTAACTGTGGACTGAATGAACTGATTCTTGACCCCGCTTTCTTTATCAATTCTATCAAAGTCGTCAAAGCAAAGTTTCTTACGTCTTCTGCGTCGCTTTCGAGGCCTTTCGCACCTAATAGAAACGGCAGAATCGTTTCTAAAATTGTATCAGCATTCATTTCACCATTGACACTACTATCTTCATCAAAAGACCTAACTAGTATCTTGGATAAATTCTTCATAAACTTGGTACCTTCTTCACGAACACCGTCCTTAATATCATCCATTACTCTAAAGCCCATTGTCCATAATTCCAAAGTGGTCTCTGAAAATTTTTCAATTGGTTGGGTCTGAATTAACTGATTCAAACCGGATGTGCTGGCTTGACGAACTCTCCATTCTTTGTTGCTCATACCCTTCAATAACTCACTCAGAATATCACTAAAGTATATAGAGACTATTACTGTCGAATCGCCAACTAAAGTGTTCCAAATATCATTCATTGAACGCGAGACTGCAGAAAAAGGATCAAACCTATATCTGTATAAAATTGGAATTAGCTTTTTTGCAATAGTAGGGTTTTCCAGTAGTGTCTTTTTCAATGATGACCTTGACATGATGGCACCCAAGCCGAAAGCAATCCCCTTTCTTGATGACCACAAAGATGAGCTTTTAGCAATCGACATAAACTGATAAACTAGTGAAGGATCACCAACCTCAGATGCCAAATTCATGATATCTTTATATGTGCTGATTGAACCATCTCCCGTATTCATAAGGCCAGGTTCAAATAACTCTGTCTCTTCAGAAACTGTTCCGGCATTTAGATTTTCTATTTTGGAAGAATCTGTAAATGATCTTAACAAACCTTTAACCATTTCCTCTTGTAAATCAACGTTACCTTGTTCATAGATCAAAGATAAACCTCTTGAGGCAGAATCCTGAACTATATCATCACTTACTGTCAACATTTTCATAAACTTGAAATGAATATTTTTTGCTTGCTGACCAATGTAATCGATGCCTTTCAGGTACTGCGTTAGAGAAAGCAACCAAATACAAGCAGCTTTTTTCAATTTAGGTACTGTGGTATCACAAGCAAGTAAGATTCTGTCTAATAAAAAGACGACATTAGAAGCTGGAAAATCATTCTGTAATCTTTCTAAATTTGCTTCCAGAACATCACATTGTTTGATCAAAAATTCACTGTACCAGCCCCCAGCCATGACAGAAAACACTTCACCTGTTGTAAATATATATTCCGTCTGTTTTGAAGTATAGGTATCGAAAACTGCTTTAAAACAATCTTCAATGCTATCTTGATCTTGTTGATATAATGATAAATATCCCCAAGTTTGAACTAATTCTTCATTGTTCTTAAGATCTTTGGCTAATTTTTCTTTGATATTTCGAATAAATTCATTTCTTTTGACTAGTGACAGTTCGTTGAAAACACCAAATTTTAATAATTGATTTAATGCCTCAAGTGCAAGCGCTTTCTGCAAGATGTTATCGATAGATAAATAAATGGCGGTAAATAGCATTTCAATATCTGTGGGTTGATATAGTTGATCTTTGTTAACCAGTTTGAGCCTAGAAAAAATATATGACAATGGAAATAAAACATTAAACGGTATAACGTTTGCTTCATCACGCCTCAATACGTCCAACATAGAGGATAAATATTTGTTGTTTTCCTCACAGCTTGTCGAGATAATTCCTATAATGTTGGCTGCAGTTTTTAAGTCTTTATTAGCAGTAACACTCGAAGTTTGCAAGGAATCTAATAGAGTAGGATACAAGATCTGTATATTAGTCAACACGGACGGGTTAGAGAATTGCAAAAGATTTAAAGAAAATCTACCAAAGACTGTATCATTGTATTTGAAAAAAGGAGGACAACCATCCACACGCTTCTTCAAAAATTCTGATACAATCAATACCAGAAAATCAATGTACCATTTATTGTTGATATTAGAACATAAGTTGATGACTAGTTGACGAATAACATCATCCACTTCTAAGCATTTTTCAATTCTCAAGGACCAGTTATCATCTTGAATAACAGTGGTAGATTTTCCGTAAATTGCTTCTGAAATCAAACTTTGTTTCACAAATAAAACTGCTGTATTCAAGGAATTTCTTAAAGCGGAATTAGGCTGGTCCTTTTGTTCCTGAATTTCTGTCAGTAATAAATTGACCAGATTTGCAAAACTTGGTAGCCTTATTTCTTCTATGTCCGATCCTAAAAGTTGTTTTGTGGAAATTACCTTCTTAACATTTTTGAATATGGAGGATCTATTTAATCTGAACCAGTAAGGATTTAAACCTTTCGTGGACTCTTCGATTATATCAAATCTGTTTATTCTAGAGGTCCCCCATATGTTAAACAATCTAGCCTCACTATCATTGAAATCAAATGCCATATTTGCAAACTTTATAGATATGAATCTGACTGCCATGAGTTTATCATTTTTCAGTTTTTTCTCATTTGTGGAAATAGATTCATTCGTTTCATTTTCTAATAACTCGGTATCATCGGAAAGATTTTGTCTTATTATCTTCCTTAATTTCAATTTTGATGGTTCTGCTAATTTATGCATGTGTTGAATACAAGACAGTAAAGCTTCTTGAACACTTTGTAGAAACTCATTCAAATCACCCTTCAACGAATCGAAAAGAAATTCAATATACGATAAATCTGCAATTAAGGAATATTCATGACTCAATATATCACCCAAAGTTTCATATTGTAGCCTACGTTGTTGAACTGTAGTATTGAAGGCAGCAGTATTTGCACCTAATTGAAGTTTTGGCCAACCTTCAGTGTGTAAATTATTTCTAATCAAAGCTGCAATGTTTATGGGGAAATCATTATTATCATTTGATGTAGGCAATAAACTTTTGTAATTGAACTTGGCTACATGTCTTATGAAATTCAAGCATAACGATCTTAAATTTGTGTCCTTCGAATGCAAACCAATTGAACAAATTGACAAAACCTTTTCAGAATCTTCTGTAGCAAAGACACTACTGTTTAAAATAGAAAGAATCTTACATTGTAGGTCGGACTTAACGGGAGGGATACCTTTAGTAGTATTACCAGTGTATAGTGAAATCAAGTAATTTATAAAATCAGGAGCCTCATATGGTATTTGTAGCCTCTTCAAAAATTGTACTGCATCATCAGATAAATCTGATGAGTCTGTTGACACTACACATAAAAATTTAACCAAAATCTGATCATCTTGTACAAACCCATTAGTGACAAATTTGAAAACAGCTTGTTTGAACCTTATCGTTTGCTCTTTAGTGGATGATACACCAGCACTATAAGTGAAAAATGAAACATCATTAGATGATAGACCCGGGCAAGTATAACCTCTTGGTATGATGCCAGATTGTGGATCTGGCTTTGCCGGTTTTAAAAGGAAAAATTTAGTGAAATGATCCAATAAGAAAATTAAATCCTTATCGTCATCAAATTCAAAAAAAAGTCTAATGGATTCCTCTTCTGCGGTACCTTTCAATGGCGGTTGCCACTTAAGTAAAATTTTACAAATAATATGGAAAATTCTAGCAGATGCCATGGTGTTCAACTCTGAAATGCCGTTCATTAATATTGGAAGCAAAAGTTTCAATTGAGGAGAATCAGTACATCTATCAATACCTTTAGAAGCTAGTAGTAAACTATAAAGTCTTACATTGTTAATGAAGGTTGGATCAATATTTTCTATATTTATTATACTTTCAATAGATTTTGCTTGAGTAATCAATTTTTCAATAGGTAGCTTCACCGAACTTAGGGACGAGAGACGAGATAGAACATTTTTCAGAATTTCGAATACTTGTTTTCTTACCGTATCATATGGAGAGGCTAGTTTCAACAGTATAGGAGCTAGGAAAATATCTAAATTATTTTCTAATTTAGCAGGGGTATCAGCTAGTGCAAGTCTTAATTCTACTTTTTCGACTAATTCCAATTCCTTGGATTCTGGCATTTGTTGTGACATTTTTGAGGATCCGTCCAATTAGCTTCCGGCTAAACGAGTACAAAACAATAAGCGACAGACAACAAACTAACAGCAAGATTAAATTTGTACAGCGCTTAGTTGTGATCAAAATTGGACAATATTATCTATCTCCAAAAAATGCGATGGTTTTAACACCTTTGAATTAAAAAGTGAGATCTTTAATTTTTTTTTTTATCTTGATTTTACATTATTTAATTTAAGTATTTGAAAGTCATAACTAAAGGACGCCGGTTCACTAATTCAACGCTCAATTGCCACACACAAAGGATGACTCAGCCACCAAGTTTTGTCACTGTGAGAAGTAAGATTATCACCCTAGAAACACAAACAGAAACTCTTTTGCAACGTTTTTCCACTTTTGCACAGACAACAAGTTCAGAGCAAACCGGTCAAGAAAGGAAAATTGATTCACAAATCGAGACCATTTTACAAAAGAGGCAGGATATTATTGATGAACTGAATGATATTTGTAAAAATAATAGTAATATTTCTGCTACTAAATTGTCACAATTGCAAAGACATAAGGAAGTCTTGAGTACACATTGGAAAAACTTCCATGATATAAGATCATCAATTCAACAGGAAAGGAACAGATTAAATCTTTTATTTAGTGTGAAAAATGATATTGCCCAACATAACAGTAATAACAATATTGAAGATGCCGATGAGTATATGCAAAATGAATCTCGAAGAATCGACCAATCACATAGTATCGTAGACAGATTAATCTCTGATGCTTGGGAAACACGAGAAAGATTTGCGTCACAAAGTTCTGGACTGCATAATACTAACAATAAAGTTTTAACTACTTTACAAAGAATCCCAGGTATCAATCAAGTGATAACTAGTATCGGTAATAGAAGAAGGAAAAATGTTTTAATAATGGCCTCGGTAACTACTATTTGTATACTAATTCTTTTCTTTACTTGGTAATCTGTGAGAAAGAGAGAGAACTTGAAACATAAATCAGGGTGGTTCTATATCGAAGCAAATCTACAATTAATTCAAATTTTTTTTTCTTATGTCTTTAAATGTTAATGAAGCATATATTGGGTATAGAAATTTATCAAAATTTTTAATATACAAACTAAATAAATAAATAAAAAATACTAAATAATTGATAATGAGAAAAACAAATGTATAAAATAAAAGATGAAATAAAAAAAAATGCATAAGAGTTCAAGTTTAACTAATGCTTATAATTCTAACATTCCTTACAGGAGGTAAAATAGGCTAAGACGATGAAGCAGATACATCATCATTGTCAATCAATGACATAGAATCGTTTTCTTCAATGAAAGATTCATTACTTTGCTCTTCTAAAATTGTTGGAATACCACCATAGTTTCTTTTATCTCTAAGTACAGATTTGAAAGTGACAGTTTTTTCAATATGATCATCATCCAATTCATTATCAGAATGATGCGATTTTGTTCTTGTCTTTGTCTTTTTAAGTATACCAGTTTTCTCTTTACTATCCATATCACTCTTAGAGATATCTTGTTCATCATCATCATCGTGATAAGAAAATTCACTTAAATCAGATGTAGCTCTATGTCTTGTTCTTGGTCTTCTCATCCATAATCTAATTAATTTTTCCTTATAAGCAGTTAATGGCCAATTCATTGGTGATTCGTGACCTTGATAAACGCAAATATCGTAAATTAGTGAACCAGTTAACGCACCTAATATTGGTGCAGTTATTGGTACCCAAAAATAATGATGATGATTGATCCAAAGTAATTTTCTATCGAATCCTAATGCATATAATGCTAATCTTGGACCTAAATCACGAGCCAGATTAATGGCACAACCTGTTGTATAACCTACTGCTGCATTTAAAATGAAGATTAAGATAAATAACATTAGGGGGAAAACATCAGTGGATAAACAAGTATATGGATCAGTCATGGCAAATATACAAGCTTGGAAGATTGCTGTTGCAATAAATTCTGAAATAAATTGACGTGACGATGACAAATAATCTTTGGGGAAAGTGACGAAATTACCGGCAACATCTTGTGAAAGATATAATTCATCGTGACCATAAATTTCAATGAAAACGCGTTGATAAAATGCAAAACAAATTAATCCACCAGCAAATGCACCTAATATTTGACCAATAATATAAATTGAAACTTTCTTTGTTGGGAACCCACGGAAAACCCAATTACTAATTGTTGCAGATGGATTTAAATGAGCACCAGAAATAGCACTACCACCAGAACAAAAATATCCCATTGCAACAGCAGCTGCCCAACCTAATGGTATATCATCAAAAGTACCACCACTTACGGATGATACTATATTGGTCATTGTTTTAATTAATTCAATATTTTCTTCACTTACAGTATTTGATAATTTATTTAAAGCGTTATTAAAATTTAATTGTTGTTGAGCAGCAGCTAAATTAACTTGACAACATACAGCAGCACCTAATAAGATCATGATTAAAGTACCTAAAAATTCTGCTAAAAATTCCTTCAAATAACTTTCCTTCAATGAAGACCATTTATTGATTGGATGATAGGTGGATGGTAAAACAGTTGGTGTTTGTGGATTTTGGTATAAAGTTCTAGGTTTAACCATTAATGGAACGTTCATTGGTTCATTCAAATCATCCATATACATTGAATTATCATGATTACTCATATTAGTATTATTTTCATTATTATTGTTGTTATTATTGTTGGTAAAATTGCTATTGTTTTCATTTTGAATGTTATTACTAAAATGGGTAATGTTATCAGTATTATTATTATTATTATTATAACTGTTAATCTCATTATCGTTATTATTATTATTAGTAGTATTATTATTTGGAATATTGTCATAAAAATCGCCTACATTTAAAACATTTGCTGTTACCGTTGGAGCTCTTGTTCTTAAACCAGTATTATTATTGATATTATTGTTATTAATATTATTATTGCCGTTATTATTAATATTATTAGCGTTACTGTTGAAATGATGATGCTGATGATGCTGATGATGATGATGGTCTACGCCAGTACTAATAGCGATATTATTTGTATTTGGTACAACTTCTTGAATGGGGAAATGGATACGAGAGTCAACGACGGTGTATTGGGGTATATATGAAGCACTTGGTAAAGCAGATGATTGATGATGTTGTTGTTGCTGTTGTCTTTGGGATAAAGTTTGTTGTCTTTCATAATCGAAATCATCATCTCTACTGTTATTGTTGTTGTTATTATTATTATTAGAGTTGCTCGTTATATCGTTATCGTTATTATCGTTTCTATCTCCTCTGGAGTCCGTGTTTGAGTTGTTATTGTTCGAGAGAAAGTTGTTGATCATCTCGTTTACGTTGGACATCCTGCAGACGGCGTGGTGACGGCAGTGGTAGTGCTAGCAGCAGCGGTAGTGATAGTTTCTTCTTGTTCAAACGCAATCTTCGTTTTTCTTCGGCCGTTCGGGAAAAAATTTGGCCGTGATTTTCGAAGCGGTGGTTGCCATGACAACCGCGGCAGAGCAACTGGGTGGTGTACCACAGGTGTTGGCGGCGTCTGCGGACAGTGGGCAATGGGTAGCGGGTAGCGGGTAGTGCAGGCGGTAGTGTGTTTGCTGTGTGTCTAAGTGTGTGTGTCTCTCTCTCTTCTTGAAGCGTGACAACAGCCCGAGCCACACGCAGGCCACAGCCGCACACGCAGCAAAACTGGCGCAACCCTTGCAGCCACCACTGCAACAACTACACGCCACACGTTGCAAGACACCCACCAACCACCCACCGCCAGCACCTCCACACAAGAAAGAGACACTCCAACGGTGCGATGCTGACCTGCAAATTAAATTTGATTTTTAAAAGGTGTCTTACCAACTCTGTACGCAAAGGTCGCAACATGCCCCATAACACTACATTTCATAACACTATACCATTGATCGTATCCATCGACGTAGGTACCACCTCTTCCAGAGTTATACTCTTCGATAAGTTGGGCAAAGAGATAACAAAACACCAAATTGAATACTCTACAACAATTACCCATGATATCGACTCAGATGGTACTAACAGTGACACCATTTTTTCATCAATTGGTATGCTGATCAAAGAAAATGAAAATCTAGAGATTGAAGAATTACGTACCAAAACAGCTAGCACCAACATAAACAATAACAGTAACAATGGCATCAATATTGATAGTAATGTAATTAATGACACAAATAATTTGAATGAGAAAACTAAATTTGTGATAACGCCAACTTTAAGTTATCCTAAACCCGGTTGGGTAGAATGTAATCCAATTAATATCTTGAACAATGTTTTACAATGTCTTGGTAACGCTCTTTTACAACTAGATAAATTAAATTCAATAAGGTTAAGTAAGGATGAACCTATTTATAACATAAATTGCATAGGTATTACCAACATGAGAGAAACTACCATCGTTTGGAATAAAGATACTGGGCTACCGATAATCCCCTATGGAATTGTCTGGAACGATATTAGAAATAATAATATCATAAAGAAAATTAAAGATACCATTGATTTATCCACTAAAAACAAAATTGAAGAGAAAACTGGATTACCATTACTATCCACTTATTTCTCTTGCTCCAAACTACGTTGGTTATTAGATAATGAGCCAGAAGTGAAAAAGACTTATCAAAATGGCAAATTAATGTTCGGTACTGTCGATAGTTGGTTAATATATAATTTATCATCAAAACATAAATTTATTACTGATGTAACAAATGCATCAAGGACAGGTTTCATGAATTTAAGCACAATGAAATATGATCCCGAATTACTCAAATTTTGGTCCATTGATCCAGATTTAATTAATTTACCCAAAATTTTATCATCGTCACAATTTTATGATACATTCAAATTACCTAAATTGTGCCACTTAATGGACCACAAATTGATTAAAGTTTTAAATAATTTTAGCCAACAAAATATACCGATTCAAGGTTGTCTCGGTGATCAAAGTGCTTCACTAGTGGGCCAAATGGCTTACAAGAAGGGATCAGCAAAATGTACTTATGGTACTGGTTGTTTCTTATTATACAATACTGGTACTGAAAAACTCAATTCAAGACATGGTGCTATTACTACAATTGCATTCTGGTTCCCTAATTTAACTCAATCAAATTTACCAAATTTAAATAAACCACATTTTGCCCTGGAGGGTTCAATTGCAGTAGCAGGTTCAGTGGTTCAATGGCTTAGAGATAATTTGAGATTATTCCCTCATGCACAAGATATTGGACCATTAGCAAATAAAGTGAAAGATTCAGGTGGTGTGGTCTTCGTTCCGGCATTTAATGGATTATTTGCACCGTATTGGGATCCTAATGCTCGTGCTACAATTATTGGTATCTCACAATACACCACTGCATCTCATATTGCCAGAGCTGCAGTGGAAGGTGTCTGTTTTCAATGTCGTTCAATTTTAAAAGCAATGACATCTGATGTTTATGGTGATAAACTAAATCCAAATATTGATTTATTGGAAAGTGGCACAAATGATGATGATAATAATAATAATAGCAATCAAAAAATTAGTTCAAAAGAAACTTCAGAGGTTAACCAAAATGACGATTCAGTCTTAAGTGACGTCAGTTTCGCTTATGAAAGGAAATTATTCTCTACATTATCAGTTGATGGCGGTATGTCACGATCCAATGAAGTAATGCAAATACAAGCTGATATCTTGGGCCCATGTATAAAGATAAGGAGATCACCAGTTTTAGAATCAACTGCACTAGGTGCCGCTATTGCTGCCAATATGGCCATTGAAAAAGTTGAGGATAGACCATTATGGAAAGATATGAAAGATGTTAAGAAATGGGTATTTTATGGTGGAATTGATACAAATATTGAAAATAAAGACACGATTGATATATGCGATCAGAATGATATAGAAAATGTCAATTTAAAGTATTTTTCCAGTGAAAGTAAGGATGAAATCAGAAGGAAACATTGGAAAATGTGGGAAATAGCGGTAAAGAGATCGATGGACTGGATTACAGAAATTGAAAAATGAATATCACACAAGGAATGTTTTTTTACTTTATTACTACTTAAATCAAGATGTTGGAATAATAAAGGTATATATATTCTGCGTAACGCCTAGTTGTAATCAGTAATCCTATTTATTCATGTATAGAAAACAAAAAAAAATGCATTGGGGAATGTTTTACTTGAAGATTCGATTTAAGACGTGTATGTATGACTTATTTAACACCCGTGCACCCTCATTTATATTTTTGCCTTTGAAAATCAAAAAATAGGCAAAGTTTACAAAATTGGAAAATGCCGTAGAAATTACCCTTTTGGGTTAGACGCAATCCTTCACACTCATCTGAAAAAAAATTAACTTATTTAAATCATTGGAAGAAATGTGATAATTTCATAATTTGTGTCTAGGTTTCTTTTTAAAAACAGTGAACATAATCCTATAGATAATCAAAAATGGCTCCAGGTAAGAAAGTTGCTCCAGCTCCATTCGGTGCTAAATCTACTAAGTCTACTAAGGCTAAGAACCCATTAATCAATGCTAGCCCAAAGAACTTTGGTATCGGTCAAGCTATTCAACCAACTAGAAATTTATCTAGATACGTTAAATGGCCAGAATATGTCAGATTACAAAGACAAAAGAAGATCTTAGGTATGAGATTGAAGGTTCCACCTTCCATTGGTCAATTCCAATACACTTTAGACAGAAACTCCGCTGCTGAAACTTTCAAATTATTCAACAAGTACAGACCAGAAACCGCTGCTGAAAAGAAGGAAAGATTAACTAAGGAAGCCGCTGCTATTGCTGAAGGTAAGACTAGACAAGAAGCTTCTCCAAAGCCATTTGTTGTCAAATACGGTTTAAACCACGTTGTTTCTTTAGTTGAAAACAAGAAGGCTAAATTAGTTTTAATTGCCAACGATGTTGATCCAATTGAATTAGTTGTTTTCTTACCAGCTTTATGTAAGAAGATGGGTGTTCCATACGCTATCATCAAGGGTAAGGCTAGATTAGGTACTTTAGTTAACCAAAAGACCTCTGCCGTTGCTGCTTTAACTGAAGTTAGACCAGAAGATGAAGCTGATTTAGCTAAATTAATCTCTACTGTTAACGCTAACTTTGCTGACAAATTTGATGAAGTTAAGAAGCACTGGACTGGTGGTATTATGGGTAACAAAGCTCAAAACAAGGCTGCTAAGAAAGCTAAGGCTGCTGGTACCGCTTAAGAAGGTAGTTTAAAATTTTAAGCTATTTTAAACTTTTAGTATATTATTTTTTTCTAACCAAAACAATGTAATTTACCTTTTTAATACACAACCTATTTTTCATCAATTTTCTCAATCATTTGAATTGACTTTGTTGAAGCAAAAGATTACGGTAAATGCAAAAATTAATTGTTTGGAAAGCACTAATATGTTTTATCAAGTTTTTGAATTAAAAAATTTAAGAATGCAGCGATTTTTTCGAACAGTGAATAATTTTTATTCATTATAGAAATGAGGACAATCTCCCTTAATATTATAATCAATTGTAGTATTCATTATAAATAATGAATATGTTGAAGTTGATATGTATTTTAAGGAACAGAGTCTGTAATTTTTTTGAATTGAATAGATTTTTGAAGGCTGTTTGATTTCGTGAATTCTATTTTTTATTTTAGATTTGATAATTCTATCTATTTGAGTGTTTTTCACAGTATTTTTCTTTTATCTGTCTTTTTGTTACAGAAGTTTCAATTCCGCCCTTTTAATATTTCATGCAATTCTTGATTCCGACATATAGTAACGTTATTCTTATATAATTATTCGCACTTTTTTGTATATTATTTAATAAATCTAACAGTAATAGATCAAGGTTGCAAAAACAGATTGTTTGAAATGTTTTGGTGTGAAGCCCTAATTTATTGTGCAGCTTCATTGTCAGGGTTGCAAACGTAAGCCCTAACTGCTGTCGCATCCAAAATTGCAGTGGAACTCATTGAGAGCGGGGTTACCCTCCCTTCTTCAAAGGGGTAAATAAATATTTTATTTAAACACGTCGTTTCACATTTGGAACTACTTTGCTTTAATTTAAGTTGCACTTGCATTTGTTTACAATTGTTTCACAATAAGCTAAACTTACAATCGAATACCAGCTGCAATTAACTTGTCACTTTGTGTTTCATTAAGTCATATTTTGAGCAATTGTTAGTTTCTGAGAATAAATTGAAAGTTGTTAAGGAGAATTTTTTCAAGAAAAAGCTGAATCAGCAAGTAAAATCAAGATATATAGGTAAACCCTTTTGGTGAGAACAATACTTGAGCATAGATTATTTTGCAAAGAACGGAAAGATTTCAAGAATTTGAAACATTTACTTTTACTTTTATTGTACTAAAGAAGGATAAATAAGAACTTATTAACGATGTCAACTAATACAGAAATTGAAAACAGTATCAACGAAAACGCGCAAAACATCGAAAAGGTTGAAAATGACGAACATGAATATGCCAAGCTTGAAATTGATCCAGAGAGTTCCATTTTCATTGGAAATGTCGCATACGAAGTCACTGAATCCGAAGTAATTGACATCTTTAGACCAGAATTTGGTAATGATTTGGAAATAACAATGCCAAATAATGAACCAAAAATTAAATCAAATGGTCATAAACCACAAAGTAAACATGCTATCGTTAAATTTCCAGTTAAAATCGATTTTGATGCAATTAAATCTAAATATGATTTAACTGTTTTGAAAGAAAGAGAAATTCATATCAAGAGAGCTAAGACTACATCACAATTACATAAATCATTTTATTACAATAACCGCGGTGGAAGTTTTAGAGGATTTAGAGGTGGCCGTGGAGGTAGTTCTTTTAGAGGTGGTCGTGGTAACTTCAGAGGTGGCCGCGGTGGTTACTTCAGAGGCGGCCGTGGTGGCTCTTTCAGAAATAGTAAATCCAACTACCCTAAAAAGGAAAAAGTTCCATTGGACCAATTAGAAAGATCTACGAACACTATTTATGTAAATAATGTACCATTTACAGCCACTAAACCAGAATTAGCTGAATGTTTTGGTACTAAAGAAGAAAATATTACTTTACCAATGAAAGTTGGTGTAAATTATATTAGCCATAGAAGATATATTTCTAAAAATATTAATAGAGGTATCGCATTTGTTTCATTTGACGAATTGAATGATGCAACTGATTTGGATGGCATAAATAAGAAAGTTGAACAATTTAATGGTAAGACTTTCAAAGATAGGGAATTAGTCATTGATGTTGCGGCTGAAAAACCTGAGGAGGAAAGGGAGCAAATTGAGAATATTGATGAAGAACACCAAACAGTTCATGAAGAAGAATAGCTAATGTAGCATAATTTTGATGCATGAATTAATTTTTTTTTTCTTTCAATTTCTTTACTAAGTAAAACCTTTTCATTCACTTATTAGCAAGTAACGAAGACAAAGAAATATATTTCAAATTTATAGTGGGAAGTTTTGAACTAGAAACACTTCACAAAATCATCACATGCGTCTGCTTCGAAAGAAGATGAAAAGCAAGAATCTTTGCATACGCCTCGCTTTACTTTATTTGAATATAGTTTGTTGACTTACACACATATATATGTACATTAGAGTTTGCAAAAAGCGTTTTTTTTTGCTATCTTCTAAAAGGAAATTTCATAACTAAACCAGACTTTTGGAAAAAAGAAAAATTAAACATTTACCGAGCATTTTTTGTTGGGCGTAGTGACTTGTAATATTTCTTGTTTTTGGATATGAGTAGGGCTTTCAATAAATGTATGATTGTAAAGTTCCTACAAACTGTTTAATTTTGCCGACGAAAAGTGCTAAAACTTCTTCTAGATTACTTGAAGTTTGATTCAGGTAAAGTTGGGAAACGGCTTTTTAATAATGGATAATTTCAGATTATATACATGTACTTCCTATTATATAAGTTCTTTGTCAAGAGTAGGGTTGGTCTTCGATATAATTTTTTCATATGAGACATGGAATAAGAATGGGTGTAAAGATGAGTTGGTCTATCAATATTACCAAATGACTGTTACCCAAATTGTTTTCTCTTTAGACAAACATGCCTTTGCTCTATGCAAAAGATAACAAGTTGCTAACCGTGATATTCATTCTCCAAAACTAAAACTGGTTCCTGATTAATTTTTCTCGTCCATACCAACCTATCAAGAACGTTATCAACAATAATAAATTGCTTGATCCCCCAATCACCAATATCGTAAACCTCTGGAATTCTTTTACTCAATTTAGGGAAAAGACCTTTATAAAAATCCATGAAATTCAAAACATCATCTTTTTCAATGACGATATTCGCTGTAACATCTTTTATGGTGTCAGTTATAAAACTTGGTACTTCGTAGTTTAGTTTTGTTTTGTAAGATGACATATTCGCAATTCTAACAAACCATAATAGCAGAACTTGCTTCATGCAATCCTTCAAAATCAAATCTTCATATCTAGTAACCCCAAATGCAAATAGTAAACTGTTTGCAAATTGATTGTCGCTCTTAAAAAATGTTTTAAAAGAAATAGACTGATCAGTAGTAGTGGTTTCCTTGAGTAATTTCTTTTGATATCTTTGAGCTTCTTCTAAACTTCGATTGAAAACTTTTTTTTGAGTTGCAAAGTATATTTTTATCATTTTATTAATATTATCGTCACCATTTAATTTAGATTCAATTTTGAAAAAGTCCACTTTTGCTTGTAATATATCAATAATTTCATCAAGGCCCTCAAAGGCAGCCCTCAAGAAAATTTTATCCTCTGTTGTTAATTTGTTGAGGTATGCAAAAGTTTTAATTAAAGTATTTGGTAATAAATTATCAGTATCTAAAATAAATTGTAATGTATCGTTATTTATAACATTGTTATCATTTGCCTTCAAAACTCCGTTTTCCTGCATTTCCATAACAATTTCTTCGTTGAGTTTTAAAGTTAGTCTTGCTCTATCAAATGGATTTTTCTCTTCCACAAACCCATATAATAATAATAGTTCTTCATTAGATTTTTCACCATAATTATTGTATATCTCATCATTTATTTTCAAGCTTTCACATTCTTGGGAAATAAAGACAACATTATCCTTAGTTTCATCATATTGCCATTTAACATTTGTACCAGATTTATGATTCAATAAATCTACCACAGGGAAAAGGAAGGCCTGTTGTAAAGATTTACAATTTTCATTGAATATGATTTCAGGGAAAGCTCTTGAATGGAAGATATTGATGGACCAAAGGTAAGCTAGAAATGATTTCCAATTTAAATTTCCATCCTTTAAATCATTGATATTATTGCTTATATATTTTAAAATATCATCAACGTTATTTTGCATATTTAAATAAGATGATTCAATATCGATATTTGAAATTTTCATCAATTGTAACCATTCATTGAACCAATCTTTGATATTTGATTTTGTAATGATTAATAAATCGGTACCTTGTAATGAATTTAATTTTTCAATGGGCCAAAAATAAGTTTGAGTTAAATTTAATGGTAAAATATCTAAATATGGTTTGAAAGCATCTTGCTTGTCCAAGTCAAACTTATTAATTGAATTATCGTGGCCAAACTTCAATTTAGCCAGAAACAATTGAGTGATGGCATTTGGGTTTTGTTGGAAAAAACTAGCATCTGTTTGGAAACTTTCAGATGCTAATTGTCGTGTAATAAACAATTTTTTAGGAATTGAAAATAACTGATTTATTGCGGTATTAGCTTTTGGAAGTTTGCTTACCGTAGCTTTAATACCAGATTTGTTATCCCATTGAAAGGTAACGTTATCACTAATGATGGAATCATTTTCTTTGGCCCATGTAATTAGGGTTTCAAGGGCTTGCTTATCGTTTTTGTTCATCTATGATCGAATGTTAATGATTCTTTTATTCTTGCTTTATTAATATTGTTGCCTTTAACTTTTTCTTTCTTAGCTTTATGTTAAACAGCTTGAAATATCAAAGAAGGCGTACTGGTATATAGAGTAATGTACAAAAAAACGTTAGACAATTTGTTAATAGTTAAAATGTCTTTGATGCGGCTGAAAATTGATCTTAGTGTAAAGCTAGGATGTGTATCGTTGACTATGGAATTATTAGCAATGATAGCAGGTCGTTCAGCTAATTTCAGTTCTGTTTTGGTCAAGAAGCTTAATTTCTTATTTCAGTTTCAAGATTGCAAAATTCCAAAAAAGCAATACATGCAGGAAAAGTTGGATTTTTTTAGGGCAAAAGGCAAGTTGAATGGAAGAACTTGAAAAGTGATAAAATTTGAAGTATGCGTAAATAGAACTCTTATAGAGCGGCGCAACGATTGGGTCCGATGATTGAATTTGCCATGGCACCATATCGAAACAGATTTTTTTCCCCGGAGAGGAAAACCCTTAAAAGAGCCCTCGTTCATGCTTTGCCAATTGCAAATTGCTGTCTTCTGTATTTCAAGGAAAAAAGAGACGATGAAAACTGTCATGCTACAGATTTTTCTCCCGTAACTTACTGATGTTTTTGTTTCATTGAAGTCAACTAGAAATTTAGAATGTAAACTCAAGTCTTCAAAAAAAAAGCTACAAGCGGGATGAAAATTCAAAATCTACCAAGATTAGAACTAAGAGTATTACTTGTATCTTTGTGAGCAAGAGTCGAAAGTTACGTCAATGATTTAGCTTTGATTTTAAGTACTTGAACTAGTAATTGCACCTTGTTAAAACGTAAAATTTTTTTTTTCTTTTCTTGTTTTTCGATTGATAAATTTCTGCTCAAGACAAGAAAAAAAAGGAAAAGTGAGAAAAATACACACTATATGTACTAGCCAGACTTACATTCAGCTTACCTAATATTTTTCATCATTTTTTGAAGTCTTGGGAAATTTTTGTACGAAGTAAGGGCCGATTTCTACGACAAATGCAGCGAAAAAGTTTAAAACCTGCCGCATGAAAAAGGCATTTAAGTGTCTCAATTCCAGCAGTTTGGGTTACTGATATTCTCTATTAGGCCAATCAATCTTGAAGGAAAAACGTACGGCGGTGGTTCCTCACTACGCTTTAGTGAACAAACGGAGCCGGTTTTAAAGGCTCTTGGTGAAAAAGGCAGTTTTTGCTGTTTCGGGTAAGGCTTCTTGACCCGCAGTGAAATTGCGCACAACTGAAACGAAACCATCTCATCACCAGGAAACCTTGTATTGTTCCGTCGGAAATTTTAAGTGGAGTTTTTCAAAATAAATTTCAGAACTGCACCCATTTTCAACGGAAAACTGTGCTTTCGTCCTCTTGAGCGACAAAATGCCCTTATTGAGTGTTGCCTTTCCTCAAAATTTGCACCCAGTTCTCTAATCCACTATCTTTTTTCTTGCATTGTCATTGTTCCCAGGCTAATATACTCGATGTGTCTATTGTTCTCCGTCTGGTGGTAGTCATCGACTATTTTGTACAGTACTTTGCTTATGATTAATTTTTTTTCTCTAATTGAAACTTTTGCACCTTGTTGATGAAGTTCACGATGAGATGAAATTTTAAGCTTTTCTTTTTTCCCTGCCAAAGTATCCCTATCCATCTGTATATTTAAAGAGTGTCATTATTCATTTCAAGAAGGATTTTCAGGTGGTAATTTCTTCATCATACAGAATAAAAGTATCAAAACGCTATAAATTTGCATTGACACATTGGAGAAACCATTCAACATGTCTCCAAGCATAGTTAGTGAAAGAGATAATGATCAGTTCAGCAAAGATGTTAACATTGTTGAACATCAAGATGAAATTAGTTACAGTAAACCAGATGGGTTTCAAAATTCTGAAAAGAGTGCGCCATACACAACTGACGATGATCATACATCCGATGAAAATAGTAATGGGCTTGCCAAGAAATCTTTAGTCATTAGAAAAGCTGAGTATTTAGCCAAATCATACAAAGCATGGTATTACCAAGTTATTCTTTTAGTTTCTGCGTTTATTTGTGGTTACGGTTATGGTTTGGATAGTAATATTCGTTATATTTATACTGGTTATGCTACATCTTCTTACGCTGAACATTCTTTACTATCTACCGTTAACGTTATTAACGCTGTCGTTTCAGCTGTCTCTCAAATCGCTTATGCAAGATTATGTGATGTTTATGGTAGATTATCACTTTTCATTATCTCCATTGTTCTTTACTCTGTTGGTACCATCATTCAATGTCAAGCTTATGATGTCCAAAGATATGCAGCTGGTGCAATTTTTTACAATGCAGGTTATGTCGGTGTTCTTTTAATTCTTTTAATCATAATGTCAGATTTTTCATCTTTAAGATGGAGATTATTTTACCAATTCGCACCAACTTGGCCATTCATCATTAATACTTGGATCTCAGGTAATATTACATCTGCAGCTGATCCAGTTAATAAATGGTCATGGGATATTGGTATGTGGGCATTCATTTTCCCATTATCTTGTGTTCCAATTCTTTGTTGTATGTTCCACATGCGTTGGAGAATTAGAAACGAACCAGGCTGGGTTGAATTAGGAAATGAAAAGACTTTCTACCAAGAACATGGTCTAATTATCACTTTAAAGAATTTATTCTGGAAATTAGATATTATTGGTTTAGGGTTAATGGGTTGCTCTTTAGGTTGTATATTAGTTCCATTAACATTAGCTGGTGGTATCAGTAGTTCTTGGAATGATTCTAGAATTATCGGTACTTTCGTTCTTGGTTGGGTTTTAATCCCAATTTTGGTCTTCTGGGAATGGAAATTTGCTACTCATCCTTTAGTTCCATACAAATTAGTCAAAGATCGTGGTGTTTGGGCTGCTATGGCAATTTCCTTCTTAATTGATTTCATTTATTATATGGCAGCCGATTATCTATACACTGTTTTGATTGTTGCTGTTAATCAATCTGTTAAGGCTGCTACTAGAATCAGTTCGTTATCGTCTTTCGTTTCCACTGTTGGTTCTCCATTTTTAGCTTTCTTTATGAGTAGATTTACTAGAATGAAACCTTTCATTATTGTTGGTTGTTCCTTATGGTTTGTTAGTATGGGTTTACTATACAATTTTAGAGGTGGTGATGGTTCTCAATCTGGTATTATTGGTGCTTTAGTTGTTTGGGGTATAGGTACTACATTATTCACTTATCCAGTTACCGCATCTGTTCAAGCAGCTACTTCTCATGATAATATGGCTACTGTTACTGCATTGAATTATACTCTTTACAGAATTGGTTCTGCTATTGGTGCTGCTGTTTCAGGTGCTATTTGGACACAAACTTTATACAAACAATTAGTTAAACGTATGGGTGATTCTACTCTAGCCGCTAGTGCGTATGCTTCACCATATACTTTCATTGTTGATTATCCATGGGGAACACCAATTAGAGATGCCATGGTTGAATCTTATAGGTACGTTCAAAGATTGGAAACCATTGTTGCTATTGTTTTCTGTGCTCCATTAGTTATCTTTTCATTATGTTTAAGAGATGCTAAATTGACTGATGAAGTAGCTCACAGTGATATCGCTGAAGGTGAATACATTGCTAAAAATGATTCTGATCCAATTTGGGATTTCTTCGTGAGATTTTCCCCATGGGGTAAGTCCAAGAAATCTGATAATTAATTTATCATCCAACGTGTAGTCCCAAATTAGCGGCTACTGAAGCCACAAAAATTTTAATATCAATTTAAACTCTTCTTCTTAATTTGAAAATACATGCAGTAATTTCATTTATACTGCTTTTTACGATTCTACAAGTTAGCTAATCATCTGTATAATAATTTCACATATAGAATATAATCATAATAATTTCAACAACAGTCATAAAAATTTATTTCTTTTCTTTGCTGTTTAATCAGTTGATATCTTTTTATGCAAATTTAAGCTTATATACTTTTTGATGACAACTACAGTTTTTAAAGTCAGTTGTTCTTGTTTAGATATAACGTCCCTAAGTGTGTCTTCTTCAATATCTATGCGATCATTTCGCAGATTTTTATTCGGAGAGCTATTGAAAATTGCTAGATTGGCGCAAAATTCCTTTCTGTAAAGGTCGTTAAGGCATTTTAATTGTTCTAAACTGCTTAGTACGTCTTCATTATATACATTTATCATAGTCTCAATTTCTCTTGCTTCGTTATCATTCAGTATGGTTTCTTTCAGTATATATGCATCTATAAGTTCTATCAGATCTTGGCTCAGTTCAAAACTGTTCACATATATGTGTTCAACCATCCGACGGAGGTCTTTTAGTTTGTCCAGTATGGTGATCTTGGTGTCTATTGCATTTCCCAGGTGTATCTCTAGATTTTCTACCCTTTGTTCCAGACGGCTAACGACGGCTGTTACTAATTGTGAACAATCTGACGACTCCATAGTGTATTGCACACGGTGTGTACTTCAAGCTGGAACCTCACTTTGTCGTGACTTACGTTGAGTTTGATTTGCATCATGTGAATACTTGTGGTTTTTCACTTCTCTGATTGCACCTGTTTTTCTACTGTTTTGATTTTTCATGCTGATGTTTGGAACACTCGATGAGAACAATGGAAGGAAGGTTTCAACTTGGGAGGGTTGACACTTCCAGTCACTTTATCTGAGCTGCCATTGTCATAGCATTTTTGCTTTGTTTTATGTGAGTGCAACTTACAGAGTGTGCTTGTCCAACTATATGAGAACAGATCATTTCCGTTTCCTAATCCTTTGCTGTTTGCTTAACGTATGCCTCGCTAAGAGGGATATAATACAAAGAACTTCAACCTTGGCATGTTCCTTCTATTTTGCTAAGATTACACAATGGGATTTCCAACCACGGGACCCCAATTTCTACTCCACTATCTGTACTTACCCACCAGCTTCACAATCTTGGACTATTTGCATTTATGATACTATTCTATTCAATTCCGCAAATGGTAACTCTGATCAGGTTAACAAAATTTTCGTACAAAGTTTAGAATATGTTAACAATATCTGCCACAATAATTGGAATGGAACATTTTATTTTGATCTTTTAAACAATGGTACTCAATATTTAAGACCCCAACCTGAAGATGATTCAAATTTGATAAATTATCCCATCAAAGCTGACCCAATCAAAAGAGAAAGAATTAGTAACGCTTATCATATATTTTCACGCAATACTGACATAAGTAATTTGTATGGTGGATATCTATACATATATTGTGCTTTCATCCTATTACTTGGTGCGATAATGAACTATTTTGATCATATTGCATTCAATATTATTTTATTCAAGTTCAGGATTCTGAGATGGATAAGAGGTTATATGATTATTCCAACCTTTTTTCAACATCACGCAAATTATTTTGAAAAATGGCATATCTTTGTTGGATTAGTACCTACAAGACTAGAAAGTCTAATAATTATAGGTTATTTATTACAACATACATACTTATTATTTGCAAATTATGAATTCGATGAATTTAATCTTTTAATACCTTCTAAAAAATTACAAGTAATACGTTATTTTGCCGACAGAGCTGGTATTATGTCATTTGCTCATTTCCCCGTAATCATATTATTCTGTACTAGAAATAGTATCGTTGAATTTTTAACTGATCTTAGTTTTTCCAGTTCAATATCTTTCCATAAGTGGTTTGGTAGAATCATGAGTTTAGATGCTATCTTACACGCTGCTGCATACTTATATTATACATGTTTAACTAACTCTTTCGGATTCTCAAAAAATCAACCATATTATCAAATGGGTATACTTGCATGCTTTATTGTGGTTTTACTAATTTTTTTCTCATTTGGATTTTTTAGAAAGTATTATTACGAAACTTTTCTATACGGTCATATCATATTGGCAATATGTTTTTTCTATTCGTGTTGGAGACATGTCGAGAACTTGGGCTGGAAGGAATGGATTTATTCCAGTATCTGTATTTGGTTTATAGAACGTCTTATAAGGTTAGTAAGAATTACAAGTTCTGGATTACTACGTTCTAAAATCACTTTGATTGATAATGATCTAATAGAGGTCAAAATCAAGAAACCATTAAATATCTCGACTCCATTGTTGAATTCAGCTCCTGGCCAATATTATTTTATTTATTTTATGCATGCATTAATATTCTGGCAATCACATCCATTTACTGTTATTAATAATGAAGATAGTATTACCATGGTTTTGAAACCTAAAGACGGTGCCACAAAAACAATAAAAAATCTACTTTTGAAGAATAATTTTACTACATTGAATATAAATGTCGCTTTAGAAGGGCCTTATGGTAAATCACCCAGTATACAATTCTGTGATACGATCCTTTTTTTAACAGGTGGTACGGGTTTACCTGGTCCAATATCTCACATCTTAGATTTTATCTCCAGCGAAAATTTTAAGAGTCATATTTATTTACCAATTGTTGTGAGAGACGTTTGCATTTTAGAGGCATATAGGGACTCATTATTAAAACTCAACCATTCGCAAGTTCAGATAGATTTATATGTTACTGGTAAGATTCAAGATCCAGCTTATAGCAATTCAATCGAAACCGCTGAAACGACACCGTTACTTGCTCATTCCTCAACATCCAACCTAGAGACTGTGAAGATGTTTGAAAATTTTTGTAAAGTACATAGACATAGACCAAATATTAGAAGATTAATCAATAAAGCAGCTGAAAATACAAACTCTTTAGCTATCGTATGCTGTGGTGCTCCGACATTTGTAGATATATCTAGAAATACCACAGCAGAAGCAATTTTGCAACATCCTGATAAATCTATACTATACTATGAGGAATTTCAATGTTGGTAATTCCATTAAAAAACAAAAACGAACATATTGTATTCTGACCAATTAGGCATTTAAATTGGAGTTTTATCCAAATTTATATATATATATTCAGCTACACTAAATAAATAATCAAAATGATTTTATATCGTTCAAGCATTTAAGTGGTTTGAAAACATGTTAGAATGCGCTAGGATTGTTACTATACAAGTTTACATTACAATGCGTTTTAGTACCAATAAAACTGTCACACTCCATGAGGTTATAAAACAGTCATTATGATAGGTGATTTTATTAGGAAGATGAAGTCCTAATAGAACTTTCAATTTTCTGTAGTATGCGTTACTTTATCAACAATAAAACTAAAAAAGAAAATATTTGGCAACTAGAATAATCTTATTTCTTTGATTACCTGAGTGTCATCATCTTGCTCTTCACAATTCTTCAATCTCAAATACAATGATTTATTGTCAAACATATTAACTGCGACCAAACTACTACATTCTTCTTGTCAAACATGACAGTTGATAGATGAAAAATGTCGCAATTTTAAAGCAAGCAAGAGCATCCAGGCTACCATTTCGGAAGAAATAATGGCTGAAGTACAAGGTAGATTTTTTAGTGCTGCCGGAGTTTTCTCTCCGTTTCAAAATTGAAATTCATCTGGGTTGCTGGGAAAAAAGTATAGTTCATTGAATGAGAACATAAATTTCTTTGAAAAGAATCACGACAACTTACCCCTCTTCAGCAACCGCAAGGAAAAGATACCTACAAAACGATACCATCGTATATTTTATGTTAAGTCAGTCATTATAGACTTCTTTAACAAACTTTCACACTGGATGCTAGACCTTTCAAAGTTTCTTTTCTCTCACATGAAAGTAATGTATAAAACAGTTCACATAGCGACAATGCTGTTATCACAGGTTATATAAATATAGGTGATTTTCAAAATAACTAGGTAACAAACCTCATAACAAGGCGGTGATTTGGGTACTAACCATCGTGTCGGTACTCTCAACAGGTATTAATTCCAAACAAGTAAAGTGATATTTTAGACAAGCTATGTTTTATTTTCATCCAGATAGCCCATTCCAAGGTAGGGAATAATAAAATGCAACATGGCAAAATTAATACTAAATTTTCTCGTACTGCAACACCAAGCTCAAAATTGTGACAGAGAATTTAAGTTGCCAAGAAACATCTCAACATATTACAATACCTCTTTCGACTTAGCGCAACATCAAAAAGTGATAGTTTTTAGAAGCACACTATGACATTACTGACTTCATGCAGACATCACGTCGCAGAGGATATCCCGATAAGCGATTTCTCCCATTTTGATGCAATTTTCTCAATGATAAACTCTGACTGATGCTCTTATTTGTGTTACAGCAGGCAATGTAATGAAACGGCCAATTTTAACTCTTTTGATATTTAGATTTGAAGAAAAATATGGAGATAGGAAAAAAAAGAATTGACTTGAGTGCACGAAAAAACAAGAGGTTATATTGAAAGACAAGCTACCAAGCTAAAAATGATTCTGTTGGGAACAGTGAATAATTGTAACCTAAATCATACTGAACAAACACTTGATAACGGACATGAAAAGCGGACATTACAACAGAAGGTGAGGAATACTACAAAAAATAAGTGATGTCTTGGAGGTAAACATTCAGGATAGAAATATTTTAAGTTGGTCAACAATTGACAGTGCTAGTAGTATGGTTTTTTGCTACTTTCATGTTTGGCCGATTTCAAAGTAAACAGACAATAGCTGTTTTATTTATTTTTATGTTACGAAAAATACTTAAACAGGTTTGATAAACCAAGACACATATGCAACAGTGGAAGTAGTAGATTTGTTCAGCTCATTTTATCAAGTCAACATTACATTTTTTCTTGTGATAGTAAACCTAAAAAATGAAATATCAAAGTGGTGAACTAATCAACTGACTTTTTCGTTTTATACAAATTTCGTTTACAGGTTACATTTGGCGAAAAAATTGTTTCGTCATCAGAACATAACCCTTTACATCTTCTTCATACTTTGCAAATTTTTTATCTTCTTCGACTGCCTGTTTTCCAAGATTTTTCGACAACTGGGGGGGTTCATCGTACTCTGCTAGAAAATTGTAGCTTAAATAAAATTTCTCAGCTCCCTTCAGATACTTATCATTTTTCTTGCAAATATTTCATCAAATCTGTCCTGCTTTCATAGAAATTTTGAAAGAACCAACTGATCTTTCATTTTCTTTATCATCATCATAAATAGGTAAAGATATTTTCTTGAGTACACTACTATCATTGAAGCCTTTATTCTTCAATCTTTCTGAGAGCTTTTCATAATTCAACTAATTCTGATAAGTAACCGTTCTTTAAGTACTGTTCTTCTATAATTCTTGGACAAGATTGATCCTTCATTGCTCCTCTCAAAAGACGAGTTCTACTTTAATTCTGAAGAACTAATTGTCCTAAATTGGTTTTCAGCCGCTTGAGGTTTGAAATTCATGAAATTTTTTATGAAACTAGAGTCGACTGATGAAGATGTTTCTTTTTTTATATCACCGTTCTTCTCCAGACAATTCTCAATATTTCTTAATAACCTCATCTATACACTTCTCCATCATGTTTTGGCATCTTTCAAATCATTCTTCCATCATTGGTAAACTAGTTCTCCTACTACACTTCTTTTATTGGTTCCTTATTTAGTATATAAGCAAAATATCCTTTATTTATATTCTTATCTTGATCATTACTTTGAACTTTACTAAGTGACACATCTGATAGATTTTTAGAATAACATGTAGCTATCACTATTGTAGTAATAATTCCAAGGGAGTCAACGTCATCTATGTTTTGTAGTTATAAAATAGATTTAATATATCGGTCTCAACTTCTTCCATTTACTAATTGACAATTTGGCTATAATATTTGATAAAGTTTCTCTTTGTTCACTTTATTATCATATGTTCTCCTTTTCTGAAGTTTTAACTGAGATCTTTCTACACATCCAAACACTTTAGCAGTGCTTACTCAGAGATTCTGTTGTGTCAATTAGTTCAGGTATCCACATATAATAGTTTAGTGACAAGTTTATAGTTTCCCATATACATTGTCATACTTGAAAGACCAAACGTGCGAAATGTAAGACAGTATTGTCGTTAGCAGCAAGATAAAGTAGATTTTCTGATAAATCGACCTTGAAAATTGCCGCATCTCAAAAACAGAAGCTTTTTTCGAGATGAAGAGAAAATCAAAAGAAACGTTGCACAGATTTGTAGAACATACATAGTAGCAATATTCGGTTAGTTGAACCTCTACAGCTCTACTGCTTGAAATAGAGTGCTTTTCTATTGTATCGATAGAAGGTTACTTGTTTTTTTAACAGAGGGCTATTGGACTGTAGGTTAACTGCTAGACATTTATGCCTTCTTTTCCAGAAGGTTTCGTTTTAATGCCCCATAACATCGATGTACTACCATAGTCTCCAAAATACCTAAATAATTGAACAAAGTGGTTCAGAAGCAAGGTACTCATTGGGAGGAAGTTTTTGTCCACATGTGGAACTTTATTTTACCGTTAGAATTTGAGTTAAGATTACAGCGAATTTTGGAACCATGTCTTTTCATTTCAAGGACACACTTGCAGTATGTTAGTGTACAGCTTATTTCAACTTTTGTCACCACTTCCATTGTTTTCTTCTTTGATTAAATTGATTAATTCATGGACCAATACAATCATATGATCTACAACATAAATTTCAGCATTAGGTTTGTTATTGGTAAGAAGCCATATCTACCTACTATAAATTGTTCTAATTGTGCCACGTATAACTAGTAGCTTAGCAGTGCGCTGTCACTTGCATATCACTCAATTTACTCAATCAACAAATGAGTTTTCACTTGTTTAAACAATCGTTAGAGCCAACTAATTACGAAAGAGGACTGCAAGGAGAGAGCCCAATACTTTCAAGAGATGTTGTATAATTAAACCATATCAGATACGGAGATCGGATTGACATTGAATATGTCGCAAGACAAAGCTGCCCCGCTTACTAGATATGCAAGCGATAAGATCACCCAGGCTGTTAGGAAGACTCTATAATATCTTTATACCATCAATGAACTAGGTTTAACATTTTTGAGGTAGGCATAATCAAACAAGGATACTAAGATAAAGATAATAACGGCTGCGTTTTTAGCTAAAAGCTATGATTTAAATCAAACGATGCAATAGTAATTTGGGTGATAACTTGATAATGGTTTTTCAAAAGTCAACTTCAAATATATTACATAAAGAGTAATACACCTCTATTATGAAAAATATCCCAAGCAGCTACTGTTGCTGAACTTTATACTACATGACAAAGTAATTGGTCAACCACAGTTTTCTATTTGAATTAATTGTCTGTCCTTGCGTTGTATTTATAGAAAATATTTTCAAAATTCTTTTAATTCAAAAAAGAGACAATATAGTTTATTGCGGTTCACCAGTTCACTGTATTTTCTTTTGATGAATACTACAAATTTATTAGAGATGCAAACACTTTGATTTTTCTTTCGTGGAAAGATTCCCAATTTGAAGCTATCAAGAAATGGAATTAAGGGTGTGCTCTAGCACTGCAACTTAAAATAATAAATAAATGAAAATAAGTAACGATCGAAACCATCAGAAACAGTTGAAGCAGAATCATTTTGATTGATGTCGTGGAAAGTTTGAAAATTTTCTGAATTATTGTCTTGGATAAACTTTCGATTTAGTTTTATCCCTAATTACTTGACCACTTCCTCGTCAGAAATACTCATCAGTTAATGTTAATAAACATTCTTTTACATAAATTCTTTTAGAAGGCTGCATAATTTCTTTCCTGAAATAATTTTTTGATCAAGCTTTTCAATACTTTCATCACTCGTATAATTAGGCATTGGTCATAATCGTGGAAATTGTCTTTCTTAAACCATTGGTTAGTTTCTACTTTATCTTTACTATCAAAAATGGGTGCTAGATAGTTGTCTAAAGCTTATGAGAAAGTAAACGCAGATGGTTCCCATTATTCAATCCAAGATTTTCATACTGGCGCTTCTTTTTTAATTAAACAACATAATGAAGTAGTCATACAACTATATGATCAATGCCCGGATCTTTCTTTATTTCTATTATTTCATTTGCATAAACTCCGTTTGTTCAAAAATTTAAAGATATTTTCTACCGATTTTTGGTTCCAGAATCCAATGATACGGAAGTTCTATTTACTACATTTAACCAATTCCTTGGTGAAGCAATCGAGCAAGAAAAAACCTATCACTTTGTAATTTTATGAATCAAGTTATTTGCGTTTGCTTTTACAGAATGGTCTGACTACAGCTTTGAGTCCCCAAGAAAGCATATTATTCGTTATAGATACTTATTAGATTCTCTAAAATGCCTTATTTCTTTTTCAATTTTTGGGAAATCTGATAATCTATCCATCACCATTAATCTTTGGCTTACCATGACACAAAAAAGATTGCAGGGTACAAGAAGATTCTATATCCAAAAGCTATCGTAGAAGGTCAAACTGAAGCAAGCATTCTGGTTAACATCGACTCAGAGGAAAGATCTGTGGGTGTTAGAGGTATTAAGCTTTCTTTTGAGGTAATCCATTCCATGATGAACGACATCAGTTTAGATCTTAAAAACATAATTGACTATCCAGGTAAATCCGTCCATTTGGTTCCGTCGATGACATTTATTAAGAGACTTTAGGTTTCAGAGGTGCAAACTTTCAAAATGATACTTACAATGCACTTTTATTCAAAAATTTCGATTCTGATATTGTGTTCAAGTTTATCATGCAATGGAAAAATAACATTGATATTAACAATACCATTAGAGAAGACGTGATTAGACTTGCCGTTCAACTTACAAAATTAGTCATGGTTCTAGTATGGTTCTGCACTGATTTCCTTTACGCTATCCCGAACTCAGCATTTTAGCTCAATACATTAGCTACTCTGGTTTAATCAGAAAGTTTTTTATCGATTTAATGCGCAATTCTTTGTACATCAGATCGACTTATAATAAAAATAGGAAGTTCAACCCCAAATTGCTTTTTTTGAACCAGACTACTAGCTCTTACCTGCTATGGAGTATTTTGGTCTTAGGTCCATTTTTTGTCACTTTATTCAAGAATGATCTAATCTTATTTAAAGAACATATGTTTCATTTACATTTGAATACGAGGCGTTCTACTGCATCTGAGGTCAATGAGTTAGAAGATGCTTAATCCAAATTCATGGATCAACTCATACTGGTCCTTCTAATAATTATTCTTCTACAGGCGATGTTATGAACACACGCAATAAAAATATAGTGTCTAAAATATAACTTTTTCTGAACTTTGATAAAAAAATGCACGGTTGCAATACTGTTTTATCTACTACTAAAAGTAATTACTGCCAATAAATAGTGTCATATTGTTCGTTTTGAGAGGCAAGGTTTTGCTGTTTTACAAAACCATTTTATATTATCAAATCGCAACAAATTCTGCAAATATCACACCACTCTTCGACTTTAAATACGGCCACTATGGTGTCATTGAATGTTCTTCTTACAAGTTGACCAGATAGATGATCCTAGGTTAAATTATCACGAACTTAGAAGTTTGTGTCTGGCTTTTCCACGAATTTGTTGAAACGTCTGCCACCCAAATACCTATAACTTGAATTTTGAAAACCATTCTGAATAATTCAAGAGACCTTCTTTTTTTCAATTAATAAACCAGATCGCCAATTGCAAAAGCTGCAGAAATTGTTATTTATCTAGATGGTCTGAATTCAAAAAATGTATTAATGAT